>CAJQZJ010034238.1:1931500-1955663 GCA_907164525.1 Lophiomys imhausi
ACACACACACACACACACACACACACACACACACACACACACACACATACATGCACACACTGAAGTCAGCAAATAGAAGCCAAGTGATTTGAGCATGTCTGCTATGACCTCTTTAATGAAGCGGAAAAGTGGGGCGATGACATCAGAGATAGGAAGCAATTCCCAGCCAATAGAGTCACCAGAGACATGGGGTTTGGATGTAAAAGAATCAGAATAGGCCAGATAAGTGATCCTGGGGCCTTCTGGGGCCATGTGTCACCTGGAGAATGTAAATTGCCAGACCCAAGCAAAGATGATTTGGTTGCCAGGCATAGCTCTGACTGACTGCTCGCATTTCTAACCCATTCCCAGGCAATGTTGATGCCTCTGGTTCCGTTACAACACTAAGAAAGTCATGCTGTGGTCTGGACTCTAGACTACAGGAGAACTTTGGTGATGTTCATAGGTCTGGGATTGTCCCATTTAGAGTCTCAAAATGCAGATTTAGATTTGGTAATTCTAGAGGAAAAGGGGCTTCACATTTCCAATAAGCTCCAGGCATTACGGATTTGACTGATCTTGCCCCAATTGTTTGGCTACTGGCATGGAGACTCTTGCAAGTGGAACTTTTTAGGAGTTCCTGTGCAGTTAAGCATGCTGCAAGACTTAAATTTAGGTTCAAGGATTTTGTTACTGTCTTCCTGAAGCCAATGTCTTTTCCTGTCTTCCCCATTGCCCCTTTTCTTCTAAGCTCAAGTTTATTCTTTCATCTACTCCTGTTAGCTATGAACCTAGCATCACGTTGAGAATTTAACGTAATAAATACTGGTCGGAGATTGAGTTTATTGGATTCTACTTTGGGCTGCAGTTCTAAAAGTTGTAAAACAGTGGACATTTTACAGACCCTTTGGTCACGGTTTTCTCAGCTTCAAAGTGATGTGTTTATCTGCCTTAAATGACCTATAGAATACCTGGAAACACCCGAAGATTCCACCATGTTGAATTCAGTAACAAGCATAGCAAAAAGACGTAATAGGAGTGCTGCCACCTTTGGGTGGGTGGAGCCTGTAACTTCACCTGGATCACACCCAACTTTCCCAACCTGACATCATCTCCTGCAGCCCCAACACGTACTTAATGCTTATTCTACATGACTATAGGTCATACTAATTTTTATTCAACATGTCATCTCTGAACTAAAACAGAGTAAGTTTGATTTTGATATCATTGTCCTTACACAAATTGAAATTTTACAGCTTAATTAAATGTTCTGTGGACCCCCCCCCTTTTCATGATTTCCATGGTTCCAGAAAAGTTGAAGTACATTGATTTATGATGCATATGAATGGAATTATTTTTTAGTGAGTGACTAGACACTCCCAGGAATGCTCCACCGAGGAATGGAACAAAAATAGTGGCTTTGGATTAAAATTCGCCCCATTTTTGGCCATTTACCATTCTAACTATGTTCTTTGGCAAGTCTCTTAACTCCCCTATGTGTGTCACATATTTTTAAATTTCTCAAGCTCAATTTCTCTTCGTTGTTGAAGAGTCATATAATGATAATTATAATGTTGTCCAGCCCTTGACAAAGTTGGTAGAGAAATTTCCCAGCAGCCACTGCAAAGCAGCCTATGATGTAGAAACACTGGAGTCAGTGTCAGACTGTCCCGTTTTACGATTCAGCAGAACACTAGAAATCTCTGTTCACCATCAACAATGCAGGTCAAAACTGTCTGAGATTTGCTGAAGATTAAGTTGTTAGGGGCTATACTGTGTCACCCAGTATTTATATGTTGAAGCCCTGACTCTAAATGTGACAGGAGAATGTATCTGGAGGGAATTTTTAGGTGGTAATTAAAGATAATATAATAATAAAGATAATATAATTATAAAGATACTAAGGGTGTGGTCTGGTACAATATGATTGGAAGATAAGATAAATTAGAGAACTTTGGTGTATGCTTTCCATCACCGCATCTCTGAGGATGGGGTGTGAAAGCACACAAGAGTGTGCTTGTTTACATGCCAAAGAGAAGAATCCTTACTGGACATCAATCATCACCATACTAGGACCTAAATTTTGGACTTTCAGTCTCCAGAACTTAAAAAAAAAATTATGTCATTTAAGCCACCCAGTTTGTGAAATTTTGTAAAAATATCCCAAACTGACTAACACACATACATAACTCATTTTTCTTTACTCATATTCTCCACTATCCTGATATATCAAATACTAAATTTATTGTCAATATGAGAATAATGCCATTGGGATAGCAAAATGAACAAAAGGCAATTTCTTTCATCTATGACCAAGCTTCCACCTGCACACTTTCTTCTAAGTGTACAATGATTTCCAATTTGGAAATAATTGTGAGTGAACATAACACACGTGCGAGGAAAGTGTGGCTGGGAATTTTTGCTGACACCATCTGCATATGGCAATCAGAAGGAAGACAACTGCCAGACCTACTATATTGGCAGCCATGCCCAGGCATTGAAACCAGCAAGCTTGGGCTTAGGGTTCAGTTCTCCACAATCATTCTCTTATCACTGGAGGTGCCTTTGGTGTAAATATCAACTCTTGCATTCAAGGAAGGACAGTCTTTAATCCTATAATGCAGTCCCAAAGGAAATACCAAGTTTTTTCTCAGGAGAGGTACTTCTGGAAGGAATTCTTGCCCAATGTTTGGAAACCTGGGTGTCCCAAGTAAACTCATTCTTTTGGCATCACCAGGAATAAGATAAATGCTAAGATTAAGTTTAAGGGGAAAAAAACAAAACATTATGCTAAGGTTCTTTAGTTCCCAATTACTTTCCAACTATATTTTTTTACCTGTTCTTTTCTTGACCTTTTTCCTCAAGGCATTCAGCTGTGTGCTAATGCTATATGGGCCTCCTGCTACTCTCTGTTTTGGTGTTTAATTCTAGGACAACCCCTTCCCATGCTTCCCAACATCTGTTACTGAGAAACATTTCTTTATGTGTTTTTTTCAATGTTCTGGTATGTTCTGTGACACAAGACACTAACCACTCTTGGTTCTGGATTGTTGTTTCAAATATATTTGGGAAGATGACTCCTTCCAGAATGAAACCACACAGAATCACATTCCATAGACTCTGAGTCTTTGATGTAGCCTGTCCATATGCACGTATCATCTGCCACTCTATACACTGCTCTGGAAGGATTAAGAATAAGGGAATCAATATTTTAAAATGCCTTTGCCATGCTAGCACTTGATAGATAGAGGCATGAAAATAGTGTATTTAAGAGCAACCTGCATTGCATAGCAAGTTCCAGGCTAGCAGAGACTGTATAATGAGACCCTATCTCAAAAATTATAGTGAAATAATTAAAAATCCCAGTGTAATGAAGAATACATTGTCCTTTAACGCAGACCCAGGGTCCTCATCCATGAAACTGGAGTAGATGTTAGCTGACAAATAGGTGAAGTCTTGGACACATCCAAGTTCTTAATATTTACTCCTTGACATTCAGACAATACTCACCTTCAAAGCATACTTCTGGACCAGACAATCCAGTCTCAGCACTCAAGAGGCTGAGAAAAGTAAGATTGCTGTAGCTTTGAAGACTGCCTAAGAAACATGTTAACCTCTTAGCCACCCTGGACTACAGAGTGAGCACTTGTCTCCAAATAATTAATTAGTTTAATTTAAATTTAAAATGAAGTTTGTTTCAAATAATTCTCCTGCATAAAGATGCCCTGGTTTCTGCCTTAGTTTTAAAGCAGAGATGATAATAATGTTAGTTGTCCTCATTTGGATTATTTTTTTAAGTTGATATACTCATGTTGTAAGAGCTGTATTCACTAGCTACTGACAATTCATTACTCTATATCTTCAACAGAATTTGTGAAAAGTACTGAGGTATCCTTAGCATATGATAGTCCCAATTCAAACCCTGCTTCTCCTGCTAGCTAGCTCTATGTATTTAGAGTAATGCCACACCTGCAAAGATGGCACAGCTGGTCACAGTGACACATTCCTGTTATTCCAGCACCTAGAAACTGGTGAGGCAGGACTTCAAAACCACCATGGACTACTTAGCCAAAGCCTGTTGCTAAAAAACAAACAAAAATAGGAATTATAATGCTTACCATTTTGAAGAAATTCAAAATAAATAAATACGATGAATATAAAACACATAACATAGTAAATGTTCAAATCATCATGAGGTGAAGTTATCGTGGTACTTTTCATTTGTATATTACTGATGTATACTATTCCATATTTCCTCTGTCAACTGGTAGTTCCATTGGTAAGAAGTCCAGCATAGTGGTGCATGTCTTTAATCCCCAAAACAGGTTGATGTCTGTGAGTTTGAGGCCAGGATGATCTACACAGTGAGAAATAGGTCACCCCAGGCTACAATAGTGAGAATTTGTCGAGAGAGAGAGAGAGAAAAAGGAAAGAAAGAAAAGGGAAGAATGATATAAGAAAAGAAGGAAGGAAGGAAGAAAAGAAAGAGAGGACAAGAAAAGAAAGAACTCCAGTGAACTAATCTTGATGATCTTCAAACAGCACAAAGTAATCAACTTCTTAAAAATATGCATCCAGGTCACGTGTGGTACTACAGACCTATAATCCCAGCACCCAGCTGGTAGAGGCAGGAGGATTAAGGCCAAGCTTGAAGCCAGCCTGGTTTACACAGAAAATTTCAGGTCATCTAAAACTATACAGAGGAACCTTCCTCAGCAGCAAATACACATACTAATCACTCACTGCATGGCAGACATTGTTGTATGTATTGAAGATGCATTGGCGGTGAGCAATGCAGATCAGAGAGAGAAAGCATCCAAACACACTTAGTTTTTATCTTAGGTATATTTTTTAAAAACACGTGATTTTGGAGATTAGAATTCAGGAAATAAATTTGTTCATATAATCTGAACCAAAATGGAAAACTGCTATATCAGGTAAGTCAATGATTATTAGATTTAATACTTCTTTTTGTAATATTCATTTATTTTATGGGTATGTGTTTGAGTGTATATATATATATATATATATGTGCACCATGAGCATTCAAAAGCTCACAGAAGTAGAAGAGGACATTATCAGATCCCCTAAATCTGGAGTTATAAGAGGCTGTGACCCTCCACGTGGGTGCCTAAAAAGGAGCCTGGATCCTCTGCAGGAGCAGTTAGTGCTCTCTCCAAAACTGACTTCTTTAAAATAGTCTTATTTTCTCTATTTTGAGTATTGGCTTAACTACAACAAGATAGTCATAGACAGCTTTATTAAGTCACGTATTTTTCAGACCAGTTAGTTGATCAATGGAATCGAAGACCCAGAAATAAACCCACACATTTATGGTCACTTAATTTTTGACAAAGAAGCCAAAATCATACACTGGAAAAATGACAACATCTTCAACAAATGGTGCTGGTCTAACTGGATGCTGACATGTAAAAGAATGAAATAGACCCATATTTATCACCTGCACAAAATCTAAGTCCATGTGAATCAAAGACCTTAACATAAAACCAGACACACTAAATCTAATAGAAGAGAAAGTGGGGAAAAGCCTCGAACTCATTGGCACAGGAGAAAACTTCCTGAACAGAACACCAATAGCTCAGGCTCTAAGACCAACAATCAATAAATGGGACCTCATGAAACTGAAAAGCTTCTGTAAGGCAAAGGACACTGTCATTTGAATAAAATGGCAACTTACAATTTAGGAAAAGATCCTTACCGATCCCACTTACGACAGAGGGCTAATATCCAAAATTTATAAAGAACTCAAGAAATTAAACACCAAGAAACCAAATAATACAATCAAAAAAAAAAAAAAAAAAGAGGGAACAGAGCTAAACCAAGAATTCACAAAAGAGGAATCTCTAATGGCCGAGAGACACTTGAAGAAATGTTCAACATCCTTAATTATTAGAGAAATGCAATTCAAGACGACCCTGAGATTCCATCTTACACCTGTCAGAATGACTAAGATCAAAAACTCAAATAACAGCACATGCTAGAGAGATTGTGGAGAAAGGGGAACACTCCTCTATGGCTGGTGGGTATGCAAACTTGTAAAACCACTATGGAAATCAGTCTGGCAATATCTTCAAAACTTGGAATAGCGCTGCCTCAAGACTCAGCCATACCACTTCTGGGTATACATCCAAACGATTTCTCACCAAACCACAAGGACATATCCTCATCTATGTTTATAGCAGCCTTATTTGTAATAGCTAGAAACTGGAAACAACACAGATGTTCCTCAATCAACAAATGGATTTAAAAAACAAAACTGTGGTACATTTACACAATGGAATACTCCTCAGCCATTAGAAACAAGGAAATCATGCAATTTGCTGCCAAATGGATGGAACTAGAAAAGCTCATCCCGAGTGAGCTAACTCAGACTCAGAAAGATGCACATGGTGTCTATTCACTTATAACTGGATTTTAGCCATGTAGTACAGGATAACTATCCTACAACCAACAGACCCAAAGGAACAGGAACACAGACTTTGTTACCTATTAGTGGGACACTTTGCGCTAGTGGAGCTTCCATGTAGGTCTCCAGTGCAAGAGGAAACTCTTGACCCTCATATGACTGCTGAACTGAAGGGGTCTGATATGTAGGGCACCACATACCAGAGGAGTAGGATAGGTAGGAGAAGGGGGAAAGGGTGAGAGGGTGGGACTGAAAAGGGTGGAGGGAGGGGACTGTGATGGAGATGTAAGTTGAAGAAATAAATAAACATTTTAAAAAAGGAAAAAAAAAGACTTGTACTTTTATGAACACATATTTGTCTGTGCCTGCTGGAGTACAAATGCACCATGTATACACAGGTGGCTATAGAGGCCAGAAGAGGCTTTTAGGTTCCCCTGCAAAAACTGGAGTTACAGGCAGTTGCAAGATGCCTGAAATGAATGATGGGAACTTAACTAGGCCCTCTACAAGAACAGTAAGAACTCTTAAGTACTGAGCCATTTCTCCAGCCCACCAGCCATAAACCATTTAAGGTTTTATTTCATTGGTGCACAACTAAGTTTATTAAATGACCACATATATTCTTGTTTACTCACAAATGCTGTGCAACTGCCATTTTTCCTATGCAAGAAAACTTCTCACTCACTTGTCTTCAGCTTCCAGGGAATGGGAGGCAGCTTTCTCCAGAGGACAAAGCTCTAGTACAAATATGGTTAGAGAACTCGGCTCCTTGCTGCACTTTTGGCATCTAATACATTATGAAAAATCTGAGCATTGTAAGGGTAGGAAGGGTGGGGGCATCCCAGTGACCTCACACTTTCATGGAATGAATAGGTTTTTCCCAGATAACAGCTATTTGAAACATGCCAGCCAGAAGGGAAGAACCGGTTTCAGAAAATCAACAGCCCCAGTACCCACTCATTCAGTCACAGGCCTCAGGGCCCCGAGAATTTCATCTTGCTAAACAATGGCTTCGAATGCTCTAACATTATGCAAAATGCATTGCTGTCTCCCCTAGAGGTGTCTAGAAAGAAAGAAACACAGTCATAATTGTAATTGTATTTGCAACCAGAAAAAAATGAGCATAGAGATGTCAAAGGGAGTTTTTCTTCTCCCTGAATACCACTGTGTACGCGAAACAGCAACAGCGTTAGATATTGCCTGTACTTCTTCTCAATAGGGCCCTATTGACAATAGAATGGCCTTTCTGTGTTTATTTTTTTTATTAGACCAATCAACACAAAACACAGGCAACAGTAGACACAAACCTCATTTTATACGTTCAAGAGAGTGATAACAGCTGTCCAGGGAGCCACTCCATTTCTCATGTCTCATGACCCCCTCAAAAATTAAGGTGAGAGTGGTAAAAGCACCAGGCCCTCAGTCTTCTCCATCCTGCACATAGTCCTCATAAAAATTTCCCATAGGCTATTTTCAGGCAAGAGAGATCACACAGGCATTATCTGAATCAAATTGAAACACACCTACTAGATTTTAATGACCAGCGTCATCACAGACTTACATCTGGACCTCAAACAGACCTCAGAGGAGGAGGTGGGTTATCCTGGGCCAGGTGGCAGGCTTCAGGAGGCCCATGCAAAAGAACCATAGGTTTCAGGCAGCTTTGATGAAAAAAAAAATCATTTCCAATCTTAATAGTTGTATTTAGGACATGATTCTTCGGGAGCAAGGAACACCCTGCAGTCACCAACTTCTGTTTGTTTACCGAAAGTTGAAAAATCAAAACTAAGCTTTTCTATTAACAAAGAATACACTCCAGAGAAACTACGTTGTATTGACAAAAAAAGATCTTGAAAAGGGATGCAGAGGGATGTGCGCAGCTTAGACAGAGTAAGAAACTTTAAATTACTGAATTTTACCCATCTTGCTTGTGAATGAATGCTCATCGGGTATTCACCCTTGCAGGTCCTTGGAGGTAGTGCTGAGGAGGCTGCTGTTGAAATGGAAGTTCTCCTTACCTTTCATGTTCCTCCCGTTCTTCACTTCAGTTTGCCAGAAGCTCCAAAACATTTCTTTGGTTAATCCAAATCACTTTTGTTTCATTCTCTGAAACAACTTTCCAGTGAACTTGACACATGCAGTTCCTTTGCTTTAAATGTTTCCGATCCCTTAGGGTGCTTAAGGATGGCGTGGTCCTTATTAATCTTAGCAGGATACTCTTTGGGGACTCTTTCTCTTTTTTTTTTCCTTTATTTTTTATTTCTTCAAGTTACATCTCAATCGCAGTCCCCTCCCTATTCCCCCTCCAGTCCCACCCTCCCACCCTCAACCCCCATCCTCTTCCCTTTTTTTTTTCTTTTAAGTTTAAGGTATATCTTATTTCCCCCTACAGTTTCCCCTTTCAGTCCAACAAATGGCTCTTTCTCTTATAATAACAAATACAATACAGTACAACAGAGGTAATTAGGCCACAGTTATGAGGGTTATATGGCTAAACGTACATTCCCAATGACCAGTCCATATGTATTTGGTACCTGACTTTAACATTCTACTATCTAAACATCTCCATGAGTTTAAAGGTCTATATCTGTCTCAACATTCATACTAACTTGCAACACAATTTTAAAAGTATCTTCTTAGATCTATAACACCCTTTTGACTCCTAAACAACTCAAAATTAAATTATGAGACTCTAGCTATCTGTTCTTCAATCACCTCAGAGACCTGAGAGGGATAAATATATCTGATTTTATAGGAAGTACAGGGCCTGCAGCTTCCCAAACTAAGAAATGTCATACCTGTGGCTGCCTGGACAGTTCCCATTTTCTCTCCATACATTACAGCATCGATCTTCAGTCATTTGGCCCCGTTTCTCTGACAGACATTGATTGTAGAGCAGGGGTTATGAAGGACTTACCTACCCTGTCTTGGCAGAGCTAGGCTGTCGACTTACCTGCTTCCAGGTTTTGTCCTTTTTGGACAGCATTCTGTCTACAGTTGGAGCAAGAGGCTTTTCCTACCAAGAGATAGGCTTGCGACTAATTCAACTCACAACTATGGACAGATCATCAAGACAGAAGTCTTTGGGGACTCTTTCTAGCCAAAGACTGTGATAGAGATGTCTGTGCTCTGGCCTCTCTGAAGATACCAAGTTTCTGTGTCTTGGGCCTTGTCACACTGTCCTGATTTGTTTCCCCCCACAGGACTTTGAGTTTCTTGATAAAATGAACTGTGTTTTAATTACTACAGAACTACTAGAGCCTGGTACAGTACTGGGAACAGAATGAACCCTTCTTAACTATCTGTGGGACCTGTGGGGATCGTTCAGTAGTACAGAATGTGCTTAGCGTGGGCAAGGTCCTGTGCTTGGTCTCCAGCCCACAGAAAGAAGACAAACGAAACTTTTTCTACCCATTTCAGCATCACATGCACAAAACTAGGAATAACACAGAGAAGATTTGTGTTGTCTCTCTGCAAGAATGGCATACAAATTCATGAGCAGACCTGTTTTTATGTGAAATAAGCCAGACTCAGAAAGACAGACACCAGAGTCCAGTGAGATGACTTCAACAGCCAAAGGCACCTGACAATCTGTGTTTGGTCACCAGGACCTACATGGTAGAATCAGAGAACCAGTTCCTATAAGTTGTCTTAAGATCTCCACATGTGTGCTATGAGAGGCACATTGATATGTACATGTGCACACACACACACACACACACAAAAAAACAAACAAACAAATAAATAAATGTAAGGCAAGTGCTGCATGTTTCCTTTCATATGCAGAACCTAAATTTAAAGTTATATGTATGTGGATATGTAGATGTTTACATGGGTGTGTTTGTGGGTCATGAAACTAAGAAGAGAGGATGACATTGTAAGGAAGGTAGGACCTAGAAACATGATGGAATACATGCAATTGGAAAACTCAAGTGGGGTCTAACTGGGAGTAGAAAGGGAGCCAGCTGCAAAGGGACATAGGACAGTGGCTGGCAGTGGAGGCGAGCAGTAGATGAGAACAAAGCATAATGGTAGATGTATGAAGATTTTACGATAAAGTTCATTACTTTGTGTTTTAATCTGAAAAATAATTTAACAAGTGGAACCTTTTTTCTTAAAACAAAATAGAAAATAACAACAACAGCAAAAAGCAGGTCATCAGGTCAGGAGCCAGTGAACGGGTTGAACAGGTAAAAGTCCTCGCCACTGAGCACTGTTTGCCTGAGGTCAAGTGCCACAAGCCATGATGGTGGAAGGCAGGAAGCTATGCTCTAAACTCATCCTCAGATGCTCACAGACAACACTGTCAGGCACACTTCACCATCCCCAACACACACACACTAAGAAAAGCAAAAATAAGTTGAAAAAAATAAGCACAGAATCATATATCTCAGAGAGGCCTCAAACTCTCTGCATCCCTGAGGATGACCTTGAGCTTCGGAATCTCTTGTATTTACCTCTGGAATGCTGGGATTACAGGCATAGGCCATTGCGTCTAGTTCATGCAGTGTGGAGACGGAGTAATTTGTGCACGCTAGGTGAGCACACTAACAGCTGAGCTACACATCCAACCAAAAGAAAAAAAATAGTTAAAATATCCTGTCATCATTTTCCTACTTCCTCTTCCTTCCCGTGTATCCTCCCTTGCTTTCTCTCAAATTCATGGCCTCTTTTTTTTTTTTTCAATTGTTGATGGCGGTGGAGGTAGTGGTGGTGGTGGTGGTGGTGTGTGTATGTGTGCCTGTGTGTTTCTAAATATATAAACACACCCTGTCCTACATATATATTGTACTTGTATATACATGATTTCAGGGTTAACCACTTGGTACTGGATAACCAATCTGACAGCTGCTCCCTGGAGAAGGCTATCTCTACTGTTTTCATCACTCATAGCTCCCTATAGTTCTTCATCTGGGTTGAGACCTTACAAGACTTCCCTCTTCCATGTTAGAGTGCCTCTTGCTGTTGTCCTTGTAATCTACAACCCAATTCCGGAACCTAAGTCTCAGGGGCCATGGAAGAGGCAGGAAAAAGATTGGAAAAGAAAACTGCTTGCTCTCCTTTCCACAAACATCCTGCACCATCCTCTTGATTTCCCTCCTCACCATGTGACTTTCAGAATATAGTGATTCCTGGCCAAACCATCCTATTCCTCAATGGAGTCAGGTGAAAACTGGTAACAAAAATCTGGTACAAATACAAGAGAAGACATGGAAGACATGGGAGAAGAATAAAGCTGGGTGTGTAAGGGTTCACACACAATGGCATGACTGTTTATGCTCATCATAATCATCCATGGATCTTGCCAGATGATTGTTTATCCTGAAACATGGTCAGGTACCGATGCTCCCAGATAGAGCTGACCATGTGTAACCTCTGGAGATTTGGTCTTGTTTAAATTGGGGATCTGAATTGTCTTTTTCTCTGTTCCTCATAAGCAAATTGGTTGGTTTAGTAATAAAATATTTCTCCCCCCCCTTTCCAGGAAGGGGGGGGAAACTTTTATTTCTTGAAAAGCTTAACCGATTAAACTTTTAGGGAGACAGATTTTAGCATTGTGCTAAGGTTGTATAAACATTCTCATTTGGTGGACACTGAGTGAAAGGCATATGCAGAAATCTTTTTTCTATTTCAGCCATTTCTGTGAACCTTAAATCATTTTGAAAACATTTTTAAAGAAAAATATTTCTAAATGTCTAAATAAAACAACTTCATGTAACATTCATTTCCTATAAATTATTCAAAATATTAGCATAGTTTTAAAAAAATTAAAATCAGTTGTCCTGTTTTCAGTTAAAGGAAAATGTGCCACATATTCTGATACCCTCTTGGAAAAATGTAGACAGCAATTGATTCATCCCTTCTGGATGTCCTCCAAAGACATTTGCAGATTTTTTTCTTTCTTTTGTATAAAGATAATCTATAAGCTAGATATGATGCCCATGCCTGTAATCCTAGTACTTAGGAGTTAGAGGCAGGCGGATCCATAGGTCTACACCAGGTTCACCTATATAATAAGTTCAAGGCCAGCTTGGGCTATATGCCACCCTGTCTCAAAAAAAAAAAAAAGGTATCTTATAATAAAAAGTTTTTCTTTTTTTTTTTTCATTTACCATCTAAGGAGAAGAACCAGGCTTGAGAAACTTAACACTCCAAAATCAAACTATTCACAAAAATATTAGCTTCTGAATGAGCCTTTAATTCTAGTTCTCAGGAGACAGAGGCAAATGGATTTCTGTGTATTCCAGGCCAGCCTGCTCTACATAGCAAGTTCCAGGCCAGCCAGAACTACACAGTAAGTTCCAAAGGAAGGAAGGAAAGAAGGAACGAAGGAACGAAGGAAAAAGAAAGAAAAAAAAAAGAAAGGGAAGGGAGGGGAAGGGAGAGAAGGGAGGAGAGAGGGAGCAAGCTGAATCCTACCCAGAGGTTCCTGCCTGTCCTTCACTCAGGATTTACAAACAGCTTTTACTGGAATAATACTCTCACTTTCTGAGTCTGGGAATAACAGGTCAAATCCCATTCTCACATGAATAGGGGCCGGAGTTCACTGTTCCTCCATTCCTGTTCCCCACCTTCTTCTTCTTCTTCTTCTTCTTCTTCTTCTTCTTCTTCTTCTTCTTCTTCTTCTTCTTCTTCTTCTTCTTCCAAGATTCATCAAGTCTGTATAAAGAGAAACAAGATATAGCAAAGTGGAAGGCAGGCTTGAAGATGGGAACACGCTGAGATTGCTTAATGGAAGAACAACATTCCACCTTTATGCAATGCTTGACTAATATTTAGCTGGATGAGTCCTATAAGGTCTTTATGTTATTAACTTCTTCTCAGATGTCCTTTCTGGCTTCCCCTACCCTCGGCACACACAGAAAAAAAACCTCCATTACAATTCCTTCTTCCACATACCATTAGCAGCATCACTATCCTCTCTTACAGAATCTATGGCACATGAATTGAAGTTACTAGGTCACCTGATTGCCTTCCTCCTTTGGCTGTGATTACACTCCTTGAGGGCAAGGAGGACACATTGTATTTCCCAAGTACCGAGAGGGGAGGATGTGTGAAGAAAACAAAGTATTGCAGCATAGGTAGAATTTAAAGGGACAAACTCTTCTCAGGCAAAAATTCTATCTGTGGTCCTGAATTCCCCTGATGTTTTATTTTCCACTGAACTGTTTAGGCTGGTGCTGCAATTTACGTGGTAGAATGCTGTGTGCAAAGGGCCGTGTTCCATTGCCAGCACCCTGCAAACTGAGCACGGTGTCACATGCTCTCAATCCCAACACTTAGGAGATGCAAGCAGGATAATCAGATGTTCAAGATCATCCTTGGCTACATAGTGAATTAGAGATCAGCCTGAGATACATGACAATCTGTCACACACACACACACACACACACACACACACACACACACAGAGAGAGAGAGAGAGAGAGAGAGAGACAGACAGAGAGAGAGACAGAGAGAGACACACACACGCAAAGTGAAATCTTTTGTTACCAATATAAAATCCAAAGTGTGTATTAAACTAATTGAATATATAAACATCATAACCTCAGGAGGATTTAAAAACTAGGTTTCAAAACTTACCTGCAACTCATACATAGTAAGCTGACAAACAATCCAATTTCTGCTATGATCATGAATTCTTTTTGTTGGTGGTGGATATCTTGCTATAGCTCTAGCTGGTCTAAAACTGCATAGACAGGCTGACCTCAGACTCACAGAAATCTTCTTGCCTCAGATTCCCTAGAATTTGGACAATTATTGGGTGTTTTTCTACCCTGGGTGATTTCAGCTTTGGCAGCAAGGGAGATAACTTGTATTCTTTGGAATCTGTGATTTCCCAAACTGAGCAAAACTTCCATCCCTGGGATGCTCTTTATCTGCCACTTTAAAGACAAAAGCTGCCCATGTGATGTTCACCTACATAGAACAGATGTTTCAGTTGGCTTTACATAAACAAGCAATTCTCCCAAATCAAGACTTGCTCCCACCAGTGCACTTAATTAATACGGCAGCTAATTAACAACTGTTTATTGAAGAGCAGGCCCAAAGCCAGGGAATGAAGATACAACAGCAAAGAAACAGATGAGACCCCTGCCTTCAAGAAGCTCACGTAATTCAGGGAGTATGATCACACTGATTGATGATAAACATCCAAGCATAGTTAACTGATAGCCAAGGTAATAGAAAAAGGATTTCCTGCCTGGAGAGCATCACAGATAGGTCTTTGCTTTATTGAGTGACTGGCTTGGTGCCAGAGAAAGCTCTAGTTGTAAAGATTATTGTTGGAAAGACTTTGTCATAATTAGGTAAAGCAAGTACTGCTAACTCTGATCTCCAGGGCTATGGAACTGGACAGCTGCTGGATTTCACCTATACCCTGCAACAGAATTGTATTATATGGCATAAAAGGAGTTTCCCCCTTCCTCTACATGTCTCTAAGGAGAAATACATGATAATATATGTAATGAAACCGAAATGACTGGTTAAAAGGAAAGTAGGGCACATGTATTTTTCTAGGATAACCTGACAGAAGTGGCCGGCTGAGGAAGATGCACATGTGTGAGAACTCACCATGTGGCTCCTGCGAATAGCGAAGTCACACCACTACTTGCTTGTTAGAACTTTTACTTACTCATGCCCCACCTGTGCTGTTAATTACACATTTCCTTCAAGTCAATTCACATTTTTGCTTACGTTTGATGTCACTCTAAATGGAAAAACCAAAATCATTCTCACAAAACGATAGAGATCAATTTAAAAAAAAAATCAGATAATACTTGCATTCTAGCTAGAGATTATTGCCTGGTGAAGACTCTGCTAAAAATTTACCTTTCTTTTTTTTTTTTTAAATTATAAATTGTCACAGAGTAAGACCCTGTACTGACAGACAGGGGTGGGAGAGAGGGAGAGGGAGAAAGAGAGTCAGCTGTAGGCATGGGTAAAGGGGGTGAGAGACAGACTTGAGTTAGAGGAAGCATCCTCCGCAAAGCCATTAGAAGAGACTAGAAGGAGCATTTTTCTCCCTCAGTGACTCCATGTTGTATCTACAACCACAGATCAGCTAACACAAAGAAGAAGCTGCACTTTGGAACATAACAGACTCATGACCAAGAGAATATCTTGTGCTCTTAGGTGGCCCCATTCTCTGGGATATGCTCCATGTATCTGGGAAATTGAGGAGAGAGACACAGTGTGAGGAGCAGTGCTAGGCTCCTCAGTGCAAGGCAGCCAGTACTTCTCACTCCCGAAACCCCAGGCCAGCTCCCCCATCCTTCTTCTTCTTTTCTTTTTTAAACAGATACTTGTTAGCTGCCCTTCCTGTGGCTTAAAACTCTTTTTTTTTTTTTTTAATAGATTCTTCTCTCCTATGGTACATCCTGAATACACCCCCTTCCCCTCCACTCCTCCCAGACCCCCTTGCCTTCCTTTCCCCCAGATTCACTCTACCTCTGTTTCCTCTTCAGAAAAGCACAGGCCTCTGAGAGACAACAGCCAAACAAAATACAATCAGACAAAGCAAAAGCCTCATATTGAGGCCGGACAAGGCAACCCAGTACAGGGAAGAGTCCTAAGACCAGGCTAAGATTCGAGATACACCTACTCCCATCCTTAGGAGTCTCACAAAAACACCAAGTTAATAGCCATGACATATGCAGAGGACCCCTGCAGGCCTGGTATTTGCCAGTGGTTCAGCCTTTGTGAGCCCATTTGAGGCCTGTTTAGTTGATTCGGTGGGCCATGTTCTCCTGGTGTTCTCCATCCCCTCTGACTCCTCCAATCTTCCCTCCTACTCTTCTGCAGGATTCCCTGATCTCTGAGGGCAAGGACCTGATGGAGACCTTCCATTTAGACTCTTTATCTACATAATATCTGGTTGTGGGTCTCTGCACCCACTCCCATCTGCTGCTGGAGGAAACCTCTCTTATGATGACTAGGCAAGGCACTTATCTGTGAGTCTAGCAGAATATCACTAGGAAGAAATGATTCCTAGGAATTCGCTTTTATTAACAAAGAAAGGTACGGCAATGAAGGAAGGAAGAAAGGAAGGAAGGAAGGAAGGAAGGAAGGAAGGAAGGAAGGAAGGAAGGAAGGAAGGAAGGAAGGAAAAGCAAAGGAAAGAAAAAAGAAAACCTAACAGTTGCATACTCCATGTTACTCCAAGTGATCCTGAACAAATAAATGAAGGAAAGCCTTAGCCCTTCAGCTCATACAGCACCGGACACTAAGGCATTTAGAAATCGCTATTGTAGGCTGGAGAGAGCTGGCTTCATGGCTAAGAGTGTGTACTGTACTTGCAGAGGACCTGAGTTCCACACTCAGCATCCACATTGGGCAGTGCACACAACCAGCTGTAACCCCAGCTCCACAGGGATTTTACAGCACTGACCTCTGTGAGCACCTGTATTCATAGCTCTACATAGACAGACAGACAGACAGACAGACAGACAGACAGACAGACACACACACACACATACACACACACGCACACGCACACGCACGTATATATACATATTAAAAATAAGAAAATATCCATTGTAGAGGCAAATGTTGAGCCTTGCTGGGATGCTACACTCTTCGTGCAGATGTTTGGAATGCTTATAAGTAGGGTACATTATCACCTATGTACCAGGCTAGCCCCTGCCACTATTGATGTCATTTAGACCCACCTCCAAGATACATGAATTGTTACCACAGCCAAGGCATTTCCTGGCTTACGAATCTTTGGAAAGGGAGAAAACATTGAACAGGCGCTTGGTTCTTGATTAATCTGGGGAGGAGAACTGGAGACATCTTTCCTGTGTTCAGAGGCTCTCTCTCTTTTTTTTTTTTTTTGGCAGGCTACTCAGTTTTTCTCAGTAGTATCCTTTTTAGCTTTGTTCTGGCAAGGAATTAGTCATAATTTGATATAAGTAAAAAATAATGATCCTTTTAATCCTTCTTAATTGTTTATGAAAGACCATTTAGTTCCGGATGTTCAGATGTTACTGTTTGCCTTAATCTGTGATTAAAACTGCATAGAATATCTATGATTTCAGAAAGAGAACTCCCTCTTGTGGAAACAGCTATTCCTGCAGCCAGCTCTCAGTCCTTTGAATTCCTGGATGTTTAGAAATTTTTTACAGGCAAGTGACTGAAATCTAGAGAGAGGACGCATAAACTTAACTGTGTTTGCACCTGGCTAGTTCCTGAGTCAGACCCAGTATCTAGGTCTCCTGTCTCCAACTGAGACCTTTTCTTCTACAAGGCAAGGTAGAAGTTTGGGGAATGGTCTCATTAGTATGATTCTTTTTCTCTCAAACACTCCACTGTCTGCTCCTCTTCTCCAGGCAACTTCTTCCATATGAAACCATCTTGGAGTGTTTTCTCTGTGGTATTTAACTGTTTCCCAGAGAGGATTTCTTTACATCCTGCAGTGGTTCTAATGTAAGACAAGGACTTTCTTTCTCCTTTTGGAAAGAGTCATTATGTTTCATTCCTGGGATGCTGCCTACTGTCTAATTCTCTTTCATTTGGCTGACAGTGATAACAAATAAGGCCTTAAGCACAGCAGAGGCACACATTACAACCTGGATTCCCAGAAAGGTAAAATTGTAATGTTACCAACATATTATAATGCCTGCTGCTCAAAATGTATTTGTGGACCAGGATTACCAACATCACTTGGAAGACTCCTAAAATACATTAACATCTGAAGAAACACACTCCACACTCCAGAACCCAGGGTAATAGAGAGCTTGGTTAGAAAGCACAGGACCCTGGGTTCAATCTCACCCACTACCCACCCAGCCACAACAGAAAAATGCACTCTGATTTAAGAGGTCTAGGTTGGGGAGTTTCTCACAAGCTTTCAGCTGATGTTGGTGCTGCTGGATCATGGAATTCTTACAGACTAGCAAGAACATAGGGCAGGCCAAGTTTCCCGTGGAAATGCCAGGTGTGGTGATTCATGCCTGTAATTGCAACGGTTGGGAGGCAGAGGCAGAAGAATCAGGAGTTCACGGCCATCTTCAGCTATGTAGTAAAACCCTGGGGGGGGTGGTTAAAAATGTTATCATTGTAATAAAGAAGCCCCAATTGTTGGGTGTATGTCTGGGTACAACTTAGATATTATTTATCAGGGGTTGAAGAGATGGCTTATTAGTTAAGAACTCTTAGTGCTCTTCCAAAGGACCTGAATTCAGTTCCCAGCACACACATTGGGTGAT
Organism: Lophiomys imhausi; assembly: GCA_907164525.1. NCBI lineage: Eukaryota > Metazoa > Chordata > Mammalia > Rodentia > Muridae > Lophiomys > Lophiomys imhausi. The sequence goes on from CAJQZJ010034238.1 coordinate 1,950,116, forward strand.
TCACAACTGCCTGAAACTTTGTGCCTAGAGATCCAATACTCTATCCTGGCCTCTATGGGCACTGTCACACATGTGGCATTCACTCACATATACACATAAACATAATAAAAATATATATTTACTTCCCAAGAATTTTTTTCATCAAAGAAAAGCCAATGATAAGCTCTTAGATTTCATAAACTCAAAAGAAAAGTACCACCAACCTCCCAACCCAGCCAATTCAACTGTCCTCGGGTCTGTGTTGACTTTTATCAGAAGTTAATAGGGTCAAACAAATTAATTTGTGGATCCTAAAATATACTTCATACATCTTACTTATCTTACGTCTATGTCAATCACATAGCTGCCAACATATAAAAAAGATATTTCTTCTTAGAATAAGGTCAAAGCTCAACAAATTTACACACTCAGCCCCTACTATTTTCTGTAGATATAAATCCATAGCCTGCTGTGGCATCCAAGACCTGCCAACAGTGGCCTCCATCAGCTGGTACCTGCATTGGTCATGAGTCAAGCAAAATTCAAGGGGTGACATAGTTTAATAGAACCAACAACATCATAGAACCTTATGGGATGACCACTGTAGAGAAGAAAGTTGAACATTGCAAATAAGAATTGTACCAGTATAGTGATTCTGCTGCCATCTCAATAAAAGCAATGCTCGTAATTATTCACAACCAGTTTAACTGGTTTATATGCAAATAGATGCTTGTTGTCCTTAAAATGTTTCATGTGTATTAACTAGTTATGAGCCACTGCCTAAGTTTTACATCTGTGATGACTAGAAATAGATGAATTGACTTTGGAAACAATCAATCACTTTTTAATATTAGATACTAATTCTTTGGGAATTTCACATGATGTATTTTGATCCTATTCACCTCTGCCTCCTCCATAACTCCATCATTTCTCTTTCATTTATTTATTTATTATTCATTCATTCATTTGTTGCTCTTCTTGTTGTTCTTCTTCTCCTCCTCCTCCTTCTTTTCTTCTTCTTCTTAAACAAGAGACTATAGCACATCACATGTCCAGGTCTTCTACTTCTTAAAATCTTTTTTTCTATTTTCTTTCATGCTCCCAGAGTCTTAGGTATAGGTGTTGTATTGTGTTGTAAATGTATTCATTAGAGAAATGCACTTAACAGTATGGTTAGGGTTCTCTGCATTTTCACCACCTATGGCTTTCTGGAATGATCTGTATTTACTGCAAAAAAAACCCAAAAGCTTCTTTGATGAGGAGTGAACTACAATTATTTGTGGGTATTAGTATAAATATTTAGAATTCAATTAAAGATTATACTGGTTTTGAACAGTGGAAGTACTAGGTTCTCTCCTAGGTTCTATGGTCTCCCACTAGCTACTGGTACTTGAGTAAACTATGAGCTTGCCACTGTATGAGGCATGAATTCCCTCATACTGAGCAAGTCTTACATCCAATTAGGTAGTTGTTGGTTACACCCAGGTTATAAGTGCCACTATTTTACCTTTCAGAATATCTTGGCAGACATTTGTTGTAGAGCAGGGATTATGAAAGACTTACCTACCCTGGCTTGGCAGAGTTAGGCTGTCGACTTCCCTGCTACCAAGTTTTGTCCTTTTTGTCTGTCAGAGAAACAGGACCCAAAGCCTGAAGATTGATGCTGGAGTGTATGGAGAGAAAATGGGAACTGTCCAGGCAGTCATTGGTATGTTCTTTCTTAGTTTTGGAAGCTGCAGGCTCTGCACTTCCTATATAAGCAAATATATTTATCCCTCTCAGGTCTCTGAGGTGGTTGAAGAATAGACAGATAGAATCTTATAGTTAAATTTTGAACTGTTTAGGAATCGAGAGGGTGTTATAGATCTAAGAGGATACTCTTAAAAGTGTGTTGCAAGATAGTATGAATGTTGAGTCACATATGGACCTTTAAACTCGTGGAGTTGGGTAGATAGTAGAATGTTAAAGTCAGGGGCCAAATAGGTATGAACTGAACATTGGGAAGGTATACTGGGCCAATTTACTCTCATAAATGTGGCATATTTATATCTATTGTTTTGTATAATACTTACTGTTATAAGAGAAGGAACCAGCTGTTGGACTGAAAGGGGAAACTTCTGGAGGGAAGAGGGTGGAAGGGCGGGATAGGAAGGGGGAATAGGGAGGGGTTTGTTACTGAGATGTAACTTGAAGAAAAAAAAATAAAGTATTTAAAAAATAAAAATAAATAAAAATAAATAAAAGCTTAGCTGAGATATTGCTAAGTGGAAATTTAAAAAATTTAAAAAAAAAAAGAATATCTTGGTATTCTCATCACTGTTGGAATTTGTAGGCATTAAAGCTATGTAGAACCATTGAACTCCTCCCCTCTCCTCTCCTCTCCTCTCTTCTCCTCCCCTCCCCTCCCCTCCCCTCCCTTCCCCTTTCCCCTTCTCTCCTCCCCTCCCCTCCCCTCTCCTCTCCTCTCCTTTGGCAGCTTCCCTTACTCCCTAGGCAGCTTATGTTGTTCTTTAAGATACTGTGCAAGCCAGTCCTCAAGGCAGAGTCTTCCAGCTTAGATCTAGATCACTTTCCTCAAGACCTGTTTCTGAAGTATGTAGTGTCTTATGCAATAGGGTCTTACTGTCTGTGTTGGAAGGCACCACAGCTATTAGCCTTTATTATTTTAGGGATCTCTTGGGCTCCTCTGACCAGCCCATTGAAAGATTTTCCATGTCTGGCACTAGGAGTTTTGTTAGATAAATATAGTTTTGGAGGAAAGTACTTTTAGTTTTGGAGGAAAGTAAATTACTCCAAGCAGTATAACTCCAATTCAATTATGTATATGACACACAACATCCCAGTATCCCAGCAAAGCCTTTGGAATTGTGTTATAACAAGTACTGTGGGGAATGGCTTCTGAAATGGAGCAGTACGAGAAGTCGTATCTACTCAGCAACCTGGAAGGGATGGGACACAGGGAGAAGTGGCTGGTGATGCAGGTTACATCAGAGGTTCAACTGATCACTTGGAAAGTTCTGAAACAGAAATGGCTACTCAGAAATGCCCCCAAATAGAGGCAAAGGGATAAGAATTATACTCTGCAACCATGGGATATGGACCAGCCCTTGAATAGCAAAGGAACCTTGGTCAGGCAGCTACCTTGGTTGAGGCAATTCCCAAAAGAGACTGTAGTGTGAAAGGTGCCTAAAACATCCAAACATGCTGGAAAGGAAGCCAAGAGAATAAATGCCTTGGGCTTCTAATTGAAGGGGTGAAAGGGGTGTATCTGAGTTGCACACCGCAGCATCCACTGTAGGGATGGATGTATTGCAAAAAGTCCTTGCAGCTTCCTCAACCCTAATAATATCTTTCTGTGGTTGAAGGTGCTGTCTTACAGCATCTGTAGAATCATCTGGAGTGAATTTAAACATGCTTCTTCCAAGCTCTTCCTCTCTGATTGCATTGACTGTAGGTACAATCAGACTAAACCATCTAGGCCTACCCAAACAGGCATTCTTAATTTGAAGAGCAACAATGTCTCTTAATATGTGAAGTGCCTCAGGATTATATTGGTTGGCATGGGACAAGGCTACAGTGAACAGTGGTTTCAGTAACACTTGTTCCAAGGGGACTAATTAGACATGGCTAAGGTTTGTGAGGGAGGAAAGAAACATATGAACATATAAACTCCACTTTCCTCACACTGCCATCTTCCTGGACTTTGCTGATGAATGTTGTTGGCTAAATTCTAGACCTTTGAAGCTGATAATTTGTTTCTTTTTCTTTCTTAACCCAATAGTTTGTTTCTCTTTCTTCTTATTTTTGGTTCAAGACCTGCCTCCTGTCCCAGGACAAAAGATGCTTTCTATTCACCTAGCTCTTGTGATCCTAACAGTGTTGGCTGAAGTATAGAGTGGTGAACACAGAACAAACACTTAGTGGGTTGCATTCAAGATACCCCAACCAAACATGCTGCTGGATACAAAAATTTAATTCCATCAGTGTACACTCTCCACTATGATACCACCACCATAGGATGTTCTTTATTGGCATTGTGTATGGTGTTTATATATACACACATTTTACCAGGTATTCTGAGAAATTTCAAATACACAGAAATAGAGAATATTACTCCTTACTTCTAAATCACCATAACAGTACACTTTGACTCCGCTCCATTTACTACAGAGCTTCAATAATTATCAATATGTGGCCAACCATTTTCCATTAATAACCATAATTTCTCTCCACTGCCCCTGAAATCTGCCTTCTTTTGAAGTAAATCCCATATGCATCTTTTGAACCATAAATATTCAGAAGAGGCTCACTTTTTAAGTGCCGGTCAGTATTACTAATTTATCAGTACATCTGTGAAATGATATGGCCTTCGTGTCACAAATGGAAGACTGCAGAATTATTCATTCTGTGGGCAGTTTTATACCCTTAGAGTTGTTGCTTAAGGAAGAAAATAAAATGATGTATGTTGTTTATCTTTAGAAGTTTTAACTTTGTGTGTGTCCACACATGGCAAATAAACAAAGGAAGGAAACAAAAGTGTATAATTGGCTACTATACATCTTGTGTCTTTGTAGGAGAAGAGAAGCCTAAACTTTGGAACATACAACTAAAATATTTTTTTATTTTTGTGTGTATGCATGTCAAACATGCATATGGGTGTAAGCACACATGTGTCACCCAGAAGTGTTCATATTAAAGTGTGCACTATCACATCCAACTTTTTTTTATGGGCTCCTGGTCTAACTTGGGTCACTAGGCTTGTGCGACAAGAGCTTCTTTAAAGACCCATCTCACCGGCTCCTGATCAGTGGATTTTTTTCTAGCACAGGCATTTTCAGCTGTATTTTGAAGATATATCATCAGATTCTGCAGGAGTTAAAGATTCTTTAAGTTCCAGGTAGTAGCAAGAACTATTATGTGGCATACTAATGTCCATATGCTTGTCCATAGAAATCATCTAGTTTGCTTTCCTAGGGGGAGACATTTAGCACCACATTGATGTGTGGCTACAGTCAGAATTTCCAAAATGAATCAGATCAGGAAGGGGCAGCTAGTCTACTCATCTGTAAACCCTTCGGTAACCTGCACTGGCTCATCTGTGGAAATCCTCTGTGGGCACTGAATGAGAGGGAATATGTGTACCTGTAAGAAAATTAGAAGGCATAATGTCAGAAGAGGCTCAATACTATTGTCTCCACATAACTGTGAGTAGTTGTGGCAGAACAAGAAAAAGAAAAAAATTGACAGCACACCAACAAAACAGATTAAATTACAGATTTTTCTTTTATTTTAACATGTGCTCTGATTAAGAACCCTTTAAAAAACTTGGAAGGGAAAAACGAGATATCATTCTTGACACAGGACCATGCTCAGGGGTATTGTGGGTGTTGAACACTTTGTAGTTACTGTATGAGATAACACATTACAATTCCTTTTATGAGTCAGTTTATTTTATGCCCACAACAAATTTGTGAGGTAGAGTCTAGATTTATTGTTCTTTTACAGATAAAGATGCAGGGAGATGTTCTTCCCCTTTGGTTATTTGATAGATAATAGAAAATTTTGTTAT
>CAJQZJ010034238.1:1974024-1997845 GCA_907164525.1 Lophiomys imhausi
GTGTGTGTGTGTGTGTGTGTGTGTGTGTGTGTGTGTGTGTGTGTGTGTGTGTGTGTGAGAGAGAGAGAGAGAGAGAGAAAGAAAGAGACTGATAGAGTTCCAGAATCCTAGAGAGAAATCCCCAGACCATGTCTCAAACTTGACACTCAAAGTACTTTGTGCTGTGACCACAGTGCCCATCCAGATCAGACAAGCTCTCTTGCCCAAGAGAGAGCATATCCACCAGATTCTATCCCTTTATGTGTGAGCTGAGACTCAGATCTTCAGTGAACACTTCTTGTTCTATCTGGAACTCAGAATTTCTAGCAGCACAGATGCAGATAGTGATGGTGATAATTCACAGACTAATCTCTTTCTCTCTTTTCTTTCCCTCCCTCACTCCCTGAACCCTTACTCTGAAATCCATGGTTGCAGGGGTGTTAAGAGGTCTGTCCAAAGGGACTGGCCAGTAGCCAGACTCTCTCTCTAAAGCCAGTATACCAACTCTCTAAAGCCAAGCAAAATGCCCACGTTACTCCCTCTACAAAAATAATGCCAAGTAACAATGGGCATTTTCTCTGGAGAATTCTGAGCCTAAATTCCATCAGTGTTTTGTGTGTATCCCCCATAACAATGCTCAGCACAATCTGATAATAACCATTTACCAGTTCCTCAAAACAGATGTATTAAACCAGCCAAATAAATAAATCAATAGAATACATGCCTTTCTGCAAAAATGTACTCATTTTTCTCATCTATCTCTTGATCTGTAATATAGGGAAGAGTATTGTTGTTTTGACTTTGTGGAAAGATTTAAAATATAGCATATTTATACATATATGCAAAATGCCATAAAATTTATGCACCAACGTGGTAGGAGAATTAAGATTGCAAGTATGCTTCAGATAGTAAAGTCATCCTGTGAAGAATTAATCTCAGACACATTCAACTAGTGTTTAGGAAGAAAGATAAGGACTGGAAGAAGAGGGGAAAGGGAGGTGGGAGTTCTGGACAGCTGGATAGCTGCTCCTTTAAGGTTAGGGAACCATTTCATAAGGGCTAATTTTTCTTTTTACAGTAAACCATTCTTTGACCCCTCACCTGCAAAAAGACAGGGTGGTTAGAGAAATTTGTAGAGGGCCAGCCGCGGTTCCCTACTGTTTCTGAAGTCACCGTGCCTTAATGGTATTTTATCTAACTTCCTCTGTGGTCTTTCCTTTTATATTACCACCCTTCACTGTTCCCATGTCATACCGGGAAAGTTGGAAAACTCCCCATTGCTGAGGAAAACGAAGCCCTCAGAAATGCAGCCCAACAAAGGAGTGGTCACTCCCTTGGAGCCGACATTGGTCCAACCTTTAGTATTGCAGATATTCATAGAAATGTCTTTTCTCGTTCCAAGCACGGAATTTCACTCCCCTGTCCTGCTGCTGTTGAGTTTGAGGGGCTGATCTCCAAAATCAGCAGGCGACAGACTTTGGGCTTTGGCTTTTCTAAGAGTGGATGAAACTTAACTGTCCTGCCTGTCATCTTCTCCGGGGAGCCGAATGGGTAAAATAAACAGTTGCTGAAAAGCATAAAGAATTAGCGAAGTGGAAATCTCGAGTTATTTGTTCGACAACTTAGGCAAGAGTGACTTTAAAATGCTTAGTCCGGGATGTTAAGAGCCGGGATGAATGAATCTTTGCCACGCTTCCCTCTCGTCATCATGTAAATCTTGGACTTTCCAGAGCAGTGGAAAATTAACTCAAATCCAGCCTGGAGGGAAAAAAAAAGATAGAGATCAAGACCCCAGCGGCGCTCTCCTCTCATCCCGTTAGCGGAGACTGGCCTTGGGCTGCCCGGGACCCCGGAGGTTCCAGCGGGGAGAAGCGGGAGGCGCTAGGACCTGGGTGGCGCCTGGCTGAGGTCCCGCTCGTGAGGGCGGAGGCGGGGAGGAGGGAGACGTGGGAAAGGAGGGGTTCTCCGCGGGGCGGGGGAGTCATTTAGGCGGCGCGGGCGCCGCGGCCGTCGCCACTCACAGTCCCCGCGCGCTGCTCGGAGCCGGAGGGAGCGCAGCGAGCGGCTGAGCGAGCGAGAGAGCGGGCGATCGCTGGAAGCCCGGTCCAGCAGAGGGGCGCCCGGGGGCCACTTGCCTGCGCTCCGGGCCGGGTCGTCTTCGCGGCGCTCCAGGGCGGGAGCGGAGCAAGGAGGCAAGCGGAGAGAGTCCGCGAGCGGAGCCGGGAGAGCCCGCGGCGGAGGCGCCGGTCCCACTGCACCGCCTCCAGCGGCACCCGGGGAGCGCTTGCTGACTGCCCCGCCGGCCCAGGGCCCCGAACGCTGGTCCCCGCTGCCCCAGGGATGGTCTAGGAGCCTGCGAGAGGCTCGCCGCTCCGCTCCGTTCCCGGGCTCTCCGCCTCCTACCGACCGTTCCCCGGCTGTGCGCCCGGCCGGCCCAGGCCGGAGAAGTTAGTTGTGCGCGCCGCTTCGCGCGCCAGCCAGCGGACGGGCGCAGGCGGTGAGGCGCCGGGACCATGGACTGGGGCTGGGGGAGCCGCCGCTGCTGCCGCCCGGGACGGCGGGACCTGCTGTGCGTGCTGGCTCTGCTCGCGGGCTGCCTGCTCCCAGTGTGCCGGACGCGCGTCTACACCAACCACTGGGCTGTGAAGATATCCGGCGGCTTCGCGGAGGCCGACCGCATAGCCAGCAAGTATGGATTCATCAACGTAGGACAGGTAAAGAAACCCCCCACCGCGTTCCTGGTGGCTCGGGCTCTGCACCCAAAAGCTAGCTGTTGGGGGCTTCTAGTCTCCTCCGCTCCGACCCCTCCCCCTTTTCCAGATGTGCTTCTGCAGCTGCGGCCCGAACTCCGGGGCGATGCTCTCACCAGCGCGCTCACAGCACAGTCACACACATGCCCCCCCACCCCCGAAGTTCCCGGGATCCCAGCTTAATTTGGTTTTACAAGCAATTCGGGACAGGTAGGGGTCTGTGGAAAATCTGGAGTGTCCTTGCACTGGCTCAGACTCGCCCAGACCTTTGGACCTGAAAAGTCCAGGAGCGCTCTTAGCTCGAAGAAATACCCCTGAGAGTGTCTTTGGCGGGGAAGGTAGAGACCCATGGGAAGCCCAGGAGTGAGAACGCTCCAGGCCCCAACTGGGAGGGAAAAGCCTGGATTAACCTCTTGGGCCGCGGAACTGTTGGATTCTAGAGAGCCTGGAGTGCTCCTGGACTGGAAGAGGGTGGGGGCAGAGGGAGGGGGCGGGACACTGGGAGGGAAGCACCGATTTAGGGGGATCCTGGCCGCTGCCTCGTCTGGCCAGGATCCAAATGTGGGCCCCCGGAGCTGGGTTGGGAGGAACCTAAGAGACCTTGAAAACTGCAGGAGGATTCGGCACCGGAAACTTGAGAATCTTCTACTGGGGTGGAACGTAGGGTACCCTGTTGCAGCCTGTGGCAGGAATGTTTTGATGAGGTGCCTTTGGTGGGTTTTCATTCGATTTGCCCTGCTGAGGGAAACGCTCATACATTTTTATGGGACCCTAGGCAGCGCCCCCGATTTGTATTCGGGCCTAAATGGCCTGGATTTCGTCCTCTTTCCTATGTCCCTACCAAGAATGGAACTGGAGAGGGCTCTGCCGCTCCTAAGGACCTCACAACTTCTTTGGGACTGATCCAAGGAAGGAACCCTGCCGCGGGTAGAGTCTAAAGTCAAGGTGGTAGGGCCGAAGGGGCGTTTGGGGGTGTTCACATGGTGCCTCAAGGCCATGGAACAGGAAGGTGTCCTTTGGTGCTGCTGAAGCAAGAGGGAACAGATGGTTTTCCACATTTCCTTTGAACCCCATGCCTAGGATGGCTGGACAGTCCCCACCCTGCTCAGAGCACTGGTGGAAAGTGAGCAGGAGCAGAGCCCCTGTACTTGCTTCTAGAAATAAGCTGGGGAGAAGCTGTGAGGGTTCAGAGGACAAGAGGGTGAAGTCTTGTTCTTTATCCTCCTGGATGTATTCCAGAGAAGCCAGTTCAGTGGAGAGCTGAGGCTAGGACAAGGGACATGCTTTATGTCCTAACCCCACCTCTGCCCTAGGTCCCCTAAAGAATTTTGGACATTCAACCAGATTTTGTTGCCCAAATGCCTGTCAGAGGCAGGAGAATTTCCCCTTGGTGTTCTGTTGGCCTCTTTTGTGAAAGAAGCATGGGGTCCATTCAGGTCTTTTAACGGAAGCTTACATTTGAGCACCGAATATACCTAATATACCTCAGTTGTGCCAAGGGGGAAGGCTTGCAGACATCAAGAACACATCTCTAATCTTTCAGGAGACATTTCCAGTTCAGCAAACATTAAGCATCTTCTTCTATACCAACCATATTCCAGAGGCCAAGTTCTCAAAACCACACTTCTTTCTTAATTAAAAGAAAAAAAAAACCAAAAAAACCAAAACAAAACCAACATTTGACATAGAACAGATCAGGAAATTGGGACGGAGACTGACCCCAACATGCAAAGCCACTATGGGGAGCTAAGACTCTGATCCAGGCTGGCTCCTCTGTGCATCTTGCTATTTAGAGAATCCTTCCACCCAGTGTGCAGAGGAGAGAGTAAAATCCCCATCCCCCTGAGTTCTGATTGGGTATCTCAGTAGATTGGAAGCAAATATCCAGTTCACTAATATTTAGTTTAGAAGGATCTTGACTTGTTGATACTAGGATACTTCTTAACTTAACTCCTGTGCTCCTGGCCTCGGAATAGAGCTTAGACTGTAGATTCCAGCAGCCTCTAGTGAGAGGAGAGAACTGTTACCTCATCCACTTTGAACAAGCAAATATATTAGTGTCCTATAACCTCTATTGACTTTTTACAAATGCCTTTATAATGAAGGTCCACAGCTTTTCATGTTAAAAGTAAGAAGACTAAGGAAGTTTATATATATGAAATACTATTTACCGTAGTTTTTACAACCACATTGTGGAAATCCAGCTCTGCCAGGAGTTACCGAGGACCACTGAACTGATGCAATAGCTAGTATAAAAAAAAAATCTGCTATTGGACAACGTTTCCCCATAGATCAAAGGGGCATAAGCTTTGGCTGAGACTTAGGCGTGGTGAATTGAGTTCCTGTGTGCAAGATCATGGCACTGTAAGGGCAGAATGTATTTCGTATCCATCCTTTACTGCGCTGACCTTTTAACACTTTTGTTATTCTTTCTTTCCAGCAATAAACCAGCTGTGGTTCAGCTTAGGGCAGTTAATAATTTGCCAATGTCTCTGGAATGTCTTAGTGCTTTTACCCAGTTGAGCTGGGGGTTGGGGGTGTTATGTCATGGGTCACAAGTTGGAACAAGAACTTGTTATTATTTGTGAAGTCATTTATGATCCTGATAGTAATATATATATATATTGCAATCTATCTATCTCTATACATGTAGATTGCTATATTTTCAGTATGGTATTCTAAGTGAGTAAGGTAGTGACTATCAATGCAGTGTTTTGTGTAGCATGTTAGCATTTAAATGTAAGCTATCTGGCCTGGAGAGTTCTGCAGAAAAGCATAGGTAGTTCTATTTTCTGTTCATGGAAGATAGGATGTTCAAAGTAACAGGAGAAGCGATCAGACAAACAAGAAAAAAGAGCTTCTAGAAGGGAGCGGTAGTGAGGGTTGTTTTGCTTCTGGTTATGGAGATAGCATTATGCTTTCTTGGTTTTCATAAAATACTTCCATTTTATGAATGGTTTTTGATTTAAAATCTGAAGTGATGCCTAGCCACAGTCATTGCTAGTTGTTGTTATTATGCCAGCATATACCAAGTTTTCTTAGTACATCAGCTAGAGGATGCCTGGAGTTGGCAAGCTGAGCTCTGAGTAGGAGCCCCAGGACTATCTAGAACTGCCAGCCCCTATTGCAATGCTCTCAACCTGTGGGTCACAACCCCTTTGAGGGGTCGAATGACCCTTCCACAGGGGTCACTTAAGACCATCAGAAATATCAGACATTCACATTATGATCCAAAACAGTAGTAATGTAATTATATTACTGAAATAGCAATGAAAATAATTTTATGGTTAGGGGTCACCACAACATAAGGAACTGTTATGAATGGATTCCAGCACTAGGAAGATTGAGACCCACTGCTCTACTGGGATGCCTGAGGGTAGAGGATATGCATGGCTGTTGGCCTGCTTGGGTAAGAAAGAAGCCTTTGTCCTCTGTCACCAATCATATCCCCTGAGTCTTTGAGCTAACATTCTACTGGTTAGAGAATTGAAATGTAAAAGAGTGAGATCAGATATATACTATCACTTGTAGGTAGAATAGGTCTGTACACTGTGTAGAGAGGAATTAATCTGTGGTTATTTGAACCCAGGGAGAAGATCTCTTGTGAACAGATGGTTTGCAATGGACACTTGCTGTATTTATCCTGCTACCTATAATCACTGATTCCAAGATTGATATTACCAAGAGTAGTCCTAAGTCACCATCAGCCATGTGACATCTTGAGCAAGTCTCTTCAAGGATAAAGTCAGATGGAAGCCATCCTGGGGAGTTGCTTTACACCTGGCTTCCCTAGAGAGCATATGGGCAAGGAGGCCACAGAGGTCACTAGCAAGGCTGTACGAGAAGAAAGTCACTGAACTTAATGGCGGCACTGTGCCTTGAGACAGTGTCCTGAGGTAACTATGAGCTGCTCACACATAGGCCTTCAGTCAAAGGCTTGTTTAATTCGAATCAGAGGAAAAATGTTGAACTCAGTGAGATCTAAATGTTGTTTAGATATGGTGAATGGAAGACATTTTTAAAATGGAAGAGACAAAACGTAGATGTCAGGAAGTGGATTTTTCATGGTTAAGTTAAGTGAGTTTTATACACAGGGAGAATGATTTTTCTATTTCAACTAACCATCTAAGACAGTTTAAAAAGAGTTTTATGTTGGGCTAAAACCATGAAAGCTGATTTCTCTGGATAGTACTACCTTCTCTCATTTATCTTTGTTGTAGCACCTTAAATATAGGCTAAGTTTGTTTGAGATGGAAGGAAGGAAGGGAGGAAGGAAGGAAGGGACAATATATAGAGAACAAGGACTTGGATGTAGCTTAGTTGGCAGTATTGTTCAAAGAGCTGAGTTCAGGCCCTAGCACTACATCAGTTAGAAATAGTGGTGCAGGGATTGGAAGGTCAATGTCATCCTCAACTATATAGTGAATTTGAGCCCCACCTGGGCTACATGAGACACTCTCTAAAACTGAAAATATCTGAAGAATAATTATATTATAAAGCATTTTACCTTAGCATATATTATGTTAAATCATATTTTAATTTAAATATTTAAACTGAATGTTATTTATATAAGGAAACTCAGAATGACTTTTCAGGTAAGCAGGAAAAGGTCTTGAGCAGGAAGAACCTTGTTCAAAGATCTGAAGCTGCCTAATCTCCTGATTAATTTTGACCTGTTAGTAATAGATTCTTAAGTACTGATAAATGTTCTAGAGTGAGTTCTGGGTGTTCATGGGTAGCATAGAAATAGGGAATGTGGCTAGCCTGATTGGTTATATGTGAGTGGACTCAGCTCCCCTAGTAAATCTGTAGGCATTTTGTCAACAGGAGAGAAAATGGATGATTAATCGCACTTTGATCCTGTGTGATACATCTGGCCTTGCACAGGATAGCTCCTCACACCCAAGATCCTCAGCCCTGCCCTGGCTAGCTGCTCTCACATGCCTGTTTCTCATGATGAGACTGAACCAGACCAGGGAAACTTTAACTGGAAAAAGCCATCAAAGGCCTGATGATGATGGAGTGTGTATGGAGGGGTCTGTTGTATTAGCCTCATAGACAAAGCATGGCTTATATGACACTTTTGGGGTTCTGTTTAAACTTTTCAAAAAAAAATTTTTTTGTGAGCCCCAAAGCCGTTAAATTTGCCTTTTCACAATCTTTCATGGGTTTGTATCCAGAGGTTTTTAACTTTAAAGGTCAGCCAGAGAAGCTGGGAAAATGTCCAGAGAAGGGAGTCCTGACCCAGAAACACCCCTTGGGATGGGAGGGATATTTGTGTTATTCTTCAAGTTCTGTAAAGCAGAGCCTGGATTCTCCCCAAGGCTGAAGTGTCTCCAGGTATCGTTTACCCTTGTGACCACATTACTCAGCTCATTCAGCTTGCTTCAATGACAAGCTGACTTTAACTTCCCGTGTGATAGAAATGAATGCCTGTAGACAGTCGTGCATGCCAGAAGATCCACACATGCATAGATGTTAATCTATTTGTCCATTTTTGCTTTTAGAAAAATAAGCGTTACACACAGTTAAGGGTGAAATTACTTGTGTAGTGTTCTCATTCATTTCTATGGTACACATATCTGCACCTGAGAGTAGCAAAGAGAGCAATTAATATCAGTAAATGTGTATTTGAATGAGCCATGAGAGAAAAATGAGAGCAGGGAGAAAACAAGAATAAGAGTGTATATGTGTGTGTGTGTGTGTGTATGTGTGTGTGTGTGTGTGTGTGTGTGTGTGTGTGTGTGTGTTTCCTTCCTTTTGCTAACTCACCTGACCCTCTGTTCCTTGTTTATAAAATAGGGCACCACTGTTCAGTGCATTGAGGGGGATTGCTATTAAAATCAGGAAAACTGATAATGAGGATGAATAGTTGGCTAAAATAGTGCACCAAGAGCATTTTATGTTTTATAAGGACCCTAGAGAGTGACAAGAGCTGCTCAAAGGAAAATGAATGAACACTGTGGTTACTGGGGTCTTGTGGAGTGGAGTTGTGAGTTTTCCAAATTTCTGTGGTTGCCCTTAGGCACGTGATTAGGGACAAAAGGAAGAAATGACAGCATTGTACCTAATTTCTCTAAGAGGATCCTGAGGACCACCTAACTTTTTCCCAAGAGCCACGAACACACTTTTGAGCTTGAGGCAACTCATCAGCAACTAAGCTTTCCAGTCTCCTGGTTGAACAGATCTTGTGTTTACCAATTATGTACAGTGTAGGGGTACAAGACTTTTTATTCCAGTAATCAAAATATCAGCTTCTTAATTTAACCCCACTGTGAAAGAATAGTGGGGAAGTAAAACGTGAAACATTGGAGGCCTATAAAGAACGCAGAGGCTACATTCAGGTTTAGTTGTCCAGAACCCAACCCATGTCATTTAAATACATAAACTAGCAAGCAGATGAGGACATGGGGAATTTATTGGTTGAAACAGATCTACATGCCTTGGTGCACAGTTCTGAAAACAGCAGATGATTTTTTTTTTTTTACAGAATTTATATGGTCTATACTTTTTTAAAATGAAAAACCTGTCTTGACTTAAACTAAGTTCATTAGTTACGGCATTATTTAGTTTTATTACACAAATATTAATAAGTTTAACACTGGGGGTGTTTATAATCCAGGAAGAGATGTATTTAAGGCACTCCAGCATGTGTACCCCCTAGTCAATTCTTAGATATTTATGTACCTTCTTCATGTGAATAATTGTGAATTGTGAACATCTGTAGACAAGGATTTGTTTGCTTATTTTGTTTAAAAAAAAAAGAGTGATTGTGGGCTTGTCTGTGCTTCTTCATTTGCCCATGTTAGCTTCATTCTCAGGCAAATGTTTTCCACAGAGCATCAAAGGTCATGTTAGTCTTAATAATTCTCTAACCCAGCAGCGGCTTAAATCCCCCAAAGGAAGATCGTGTGCTCTGATCATATACCCTACATTTGGGCCGATCATTTGTCCAAGGGGATAGTGGTTCATGGGTGGATCATGTTGGGGCACATGTATGGCTTTGAAGTGAGTGAAATTTTGAACTCTGCTAGGCAGTCCAACATTTGGGGAGGGGTCATTCCCTAAAGGAAAATGAACTTCTGTCACTAGAATAAGAGAAAACAGATGTGGGGCAGGGAATGACCCCACTACTGATATGATTACATAAGGCCATGAATGCCTAGGTTAGTTCCAACATTACCAGGGAGGATTATTGTACTATGTTTACTAGAATTAGTTAAACTAAGTTCTATGAGGGGAGAATAAAACACAACATGCTCCTAGAACAAACATGTAAGTCTCCCCAGTTCTAAGAATTGCGAGATATTATCTGCGACTAGGAATTTTTACTCCCAACTGTCATTCAGTGGAGCAGAAGATACCTGCCACTTAAGTATGGTTCAGTCATGCCTAAGGAGTATTCATAATGAACTGGAGGAAGCAGGTAATGATAAAGTTTATTATTAATAATGAGATTGGAAAGATTTGAAAGTTCCTATGTGTAGGTTTTGGTGACTAAGTGGAAGTGGGGCTTGAGTGAGAGGAAGAATGTCAAGACAGCTGCAATTATAGCCTCAGGGCCTAGAGAATGTAGACTCATTTGTCCCATTTGGACAATCTGCTGGAGCATTTTTAAAGATAGAAAAATAGATGATGCCTTAGTTTTAAGAATTTTGCTCAGTGTATGTTTTAAGGCATACAGCATCATGTTTTCGTATGTGAGCATGTATGTATGTATGTGTATAGATTTCTACATATACGGATGCATACACACATAGTGGAAGCAAGTAAATCTTGTCATTCTTTACATCTTTCCCCTTTAATTTATTTATTAAAATATTTTATTTTTAGAATTTGTCTCCGTGTGTGCCTGTGTGGGTATATTTGCATGCGAGTACAGGTGCCTGCAGGAGGCAGAGGAATCAAAGTCACCTGGAGCTGAAGTTACAGATAGGTGACAGCTGCCCAACATAGGTGCTAGGAACTGAACTTGGGTTATCTGCAAGAGACATACATATTATTACCCTCTGAGTCGTCTCTTCAGCCTATTTGTTTTTATCAGGAGTACCTCAGATCTAGTCTTTTAGCTGCCAGTTTTCAATAAATAAGATTGTATTATTCCTTTAGTGTTCCTGTGTGCACCAAATTCTTAATATTCTATAACTAGACTCCTTTTGACTTATGCAGATCATTTCCTCTTCCTTCTCACCCATGAAACTGGCCATTCTACTCTATTTCTGAACAGCTTGCTGTCCCTGCTTCAGATTCTATGCACGAGGCGAGATCATCTGCATCATATAGAAGGACAGGCTCAGTGAAATATCCGATGGGTAGGAGATTATTTAGCCAAGGAAAGAAGTAAAGATCCTTACAGGTAGACTTTAGCCCTCATCCACCTCCACATGAACTGTGGAAGTTTGTAGGAAGTTCACTGTGGAAATGAATTGCTGAAGGATGACACATGGTTACAGAAGGGGGACTTTGAAAGAAAGATGGAGGGATGCCCTCATTTAGGAAGCAAAGGAGGATGGGGTAGGTGAAGGGAGAGCAGAGCAGGAAGGTGCCTTTTAAGAGGCCAAAAGAAAGGATGTGTTCCCCTGGGTCTGCAGCAGTGACTGGGGCTATCGGGAGAATCCAGTGGGTTGGGAATGAGCAGTAATGGGGTGTCCAGAGTTCTTAGTTAATGCTCTATTTCGCATTGGGATGGAGTTGGGTTGCGAGCCCGTGCAGAGCAAGTGCAAAGCTATGACCTGCACTTCTGCTTCTGCTGACTTTTCTGTCTGCCTATCCTCTCCCTCTATCTTTAACTCACCAAGATTCTGCAGTTAGGAAGTAGATCTAGGATCAAAGACCTTTGAACCCTAATGGCATTACTTCCAAGCTGGAGGACCCTATGAAATCATCTTAAGCTTTCTGTGCCTCAGTTTCCTCATGTGTGAAGGGAGATAATATCATTATTTCCTCCTCGCAGGATTCTGTGATGATTAATTGAAATAGAACCCAACACATGTTACATTATTAATAAATAACAAATGGCACTAAATCCGTTTTTAAGTTGCTTTAACCTCCATTAACATATTTTAGTTCATTAATTTCTTTTCATGGATGCTATCACTGTCAAACATGTTCGAGATTAGAAAAGAAATGTTGACCACTTGGCTGTGTGTGTGCGCGCACGCGTGTGCGTATACCTTTATCCTTCTACTAGCCAGTGAGCTCCTTGGATACAGTCCAGCACTTCATTTACATTTATGTCCCCAGCACCCAGAACAACACAAAGCATAGTGGATATGTTAGACTGGAGGCAGAAAGAGATTCGGTAGAAGGATACCTTTAAGAAAGAGAGAGCAAGGGAGATGTTAGTGCCTCTGAATTCTCACAAAAATGAAAGTGAGTGGAGAGTCAGAGATGATCATCTTCTGACAGAAAGGAAGTGTTGTTTGGAATGGTCGTGATGGCATCAGCCGCTGACCAGGTGAAGGGGTTCCTACAGAGCAGTGGGGACTGTGTGGAAGTGATATCTGCATGCTCCAGTGTTTGAAGTATTTTAGGAAATTCATTAAAAAAAAAAAAAGACCACTTGAAAATGCATTTCCAAATAGCAATGTGGTTATTTGTTGCTTGCACTCATTGCTCAGTAGGTATTGATTAGACAGACAAGTAAAAGAAATGAATCATTGATTGGTCTGGCATCATTTTGTTTTTCATATCAGAGAGGTAGAATTTACCAGGTGAGAAAGACGGCAAAGAGAAACTCTGTGGGAATTAGGGATCAGGAGTTCCTGAACACAAGAATACTGTTTAGAAATGATTGAACAGTGTCTAGGTGGAGAGGTAACTGGTAGGGACAAAGGAATAGGGTGGGTGTAGGGCTGTAAATTCAAAATAAAAATGGACAGCTAGCTGAATAAATTAAGATTAGAACCACTCCAGGGAAAGAAGCTGTTGTCATTGTTTATTTGAAACAGGCTCTCTATCAATCCTGGCTGGCCTGGAGCTTGGAGTAATCCCCCTGCTTCTGCCTCTCCAGGGATGGGATTATAAGCATGAGCCACTATGTGCCCCACCCTAGAGGGTTCTCATAAACTGCTCCCTATAGCAGTTCTGTTTGATGATAAGGCCCAAGGTGTGGCACAGGTGGGTGGCCCGAGAGAGTGAACAGCTGAGAGCTGTTGGGTTGGAATGGCCTGTAAGTCGAGGCTCAGATACTGGAAAGGGTCATCAGGGTGGGTAAGACAGGATGGAAGTGATCTGTGCTGGGATACCCACTGGGCTGATAAACGTGAAGTTTGCCTTGCATTTCAATTCTCTTTGGATAAATGTAGGCATTATCTCTGCTTTCCACTATGGTGTGCTATTATTTGAACTGCAGGTCCTGTACCAACTTAAGGGATAAAGACAGACACACAGGTGATTGCTTTCAACTCCCAATGTGATTTTTTTTTATTTGACTTAAAAACTGAGGATTTCATTGAGCACTGGATATAGAAGAAACAATATACACAGAAACTGTAAAATCAGAAATAATACCTAAAGTTGACGTTTTCTTTTGGTGTTATGACTTTTCCTGGGGAGACATGAACTCATGTCTCTTCACCCCAGGTAGGACATGTCTAAAAACCAAAGAAACTCTTCTGTTTTAATCTGTGTTATTGAACTCGTGAGTTTATTGGAGTTACTTACAGGAGCACTAGTGAGTGGTTATTTGCAGGAGTATAGATGACTCAAAGGCAGTTGTGTCCCCCAAAATACCATCTTAGCAAGGCGACCACTCAAGAAAACTGCATCCCCGAAGCCCCTGTACAGCTTGCAGACAGGTTCACTAAACAGTCCTCTCTCAGACTGCTTACTGCTTGGGAAGGGATTTGTGAATCTTGTAACTCTGTGAGTTTCCTGAGCCTTGTGAGTTTCATTAGTTTCCTGAATCTTAGGAGACACATCCTTCCCTTCAGAAAGGACTGGCTCACATTTGGAGGCAGTAGCTATATCATATTTGGTTTTGAGGAAGAGGGACTCAAATTGAAGTTGAGGATTCCCTGCTTCTCTTTATGGAGTCTAGGCTGACCTCAAACTCATAGTAATCCTCCTGTGTCTGCCTCCCATGTAGGGATTGCAGGTCAGGTATATTCTGCCACACCTGCTTTAAAGTACTATGTCATATATAATTTACTCCAGCTTAGATAGTCACATAGCCTGCTTTCCATCTCTGAATTATGATAGATAATTATAACTTATTCACATGTCACATAGCCTGCCCTTTGTATACATAATAAATGTAGCACAGTGAAGCAGAGTTCTGAACATATTGCTTTATGTATTCTAGTCCTGAGTTTTATGGCTTGTAGGATATGGATTTTTAAATTTATTTATAGAGTTTTCTTTTTACAATGTAGAACCTTTTTTTTTTCATGTCAGATGGGTAATGTGCTGACATCCAAACAAGGTGTGAGGGAGGAATGTCACACAATGATGTGAACATCCAGTCATCATGTCTATGAGTCAAAAAAGATCTGTAATATATAGCATATTAAGATTGCTCTATACAATAGGTTAATCTTGTTTGCATTTGTATGTTAATCTGTATGTTAATTTAGAGTTAGAATTACAAAGGAAGCATGAAGTTCCTAGTGTAATTTTCTGTGCATTATCTGAGTGGTTAATTCTCTCTTGGGAAAAATATATTTTGGATACCATGCCAGCATTGAAACTCAGATTTATTAAAAGCAAGTCTTTCCTTGATGGTTTTTCCCAGTGTTCCAATAAGCAAAACTTACACACACACTCACCTACTGTGAGAAAGAGAGAAAGGGACAGCGTGTGTGTGTGTGTGTGTGTGTGTGTGTGTGTGTGTGTGTGTGTTAGGGGAGAGGGTGGTGGAAACCATCAGTTTCAAAGATCTCTAAAGAAGAAATTAATGGTAGGGCTGATTTGTTTTGTAACAATTTTCATAGATAAAAGATTTGGTATTTTTCTGTGCTGAGATGTTGTTACAGCTGTGAAAATATAGCATTCCCTCCATATTGATCTTCCCAGGCTTGTGTCTTGTTTTCTCTAAATGAAGTCTCTCAACCAAAATAAATCTTGGTCATGGCCACTAGTTAGAATAGAGTGCAAGGAGAGGAGATAATCCCAGAGCCTTTAACATTGTAGGTAAATATCCTTAACTGGAAAATTAGAAGGGTACTGCTTGTGTTACTGGAAGGTTTGGAGGCTCTGCTTTACTCACCATGCTTTACTGAGCAAAGTAAGGTCCCCTCTTTGGGTTTAGTCTTATTAATAAAAAATTTTAAAATGGCCTCAGGGGAAGCTCAAAGACACTTTTTATTAGAGATTGGGAGAAAATGGCAGGGCAGGCAAGATGTAAATCTTGGCAGTTATAGCATGTGTGTTGAGGGGGATTATGGAAGAACATATAGAAGAAGAAGGGAGGAAGCAATTCATGCCTTTGAGTTAGGCTGGCATGTTCAGCAGCGGAGGTCAGCAAGCAGCCATGTGGCAACAGGCAGGTATATAACGGAAGGTGGAGAGCTTCAGAGAAAGACTGAGAAAGGCATTGAAAGCATGCTGAGATGCTGGCCATTATCTGAAGGAAAAATTGAAGAGAAGAAAAGGGTATGCTTTTCTTGAGTAATGACTAAGAAAAGTGTGTGGAATCAACAGAGCTATGTGGCCATTTCCCAAGGCTTTCTAAGTGACTCTCGGTTTCTTCTTAATCTAAACCACCCAGCCAGTTTCTATCTTCTATCTCTCATTACTGGGACTATTCTGGCTACACTAAACAATTGTGTGTGTGTGTGTGTGTGTGTGTGTGTGTGTGTGTGTGTGTGTGTTGGGGATGGGAGTGGTAGCAACAATAAATTTCAATGCTTTCTAAGAAAAGAGATTGTAGACAGCTTAGGATTTGTTACAGGAACCTTGAAAGTGCTATGCTAAATGACAACCATATTATTCTGTTTATGCAAAATTCACATTTACAAATCTGTTGAAGCAGAAAGGAAGAGTTGATGAGGAATGCTAATCAAAATGTGTTTTAAGTGATTGCTGTGTCCTCTCTCTACTTGCTGAGAGAGGGTCACATATCCCAGGTTGACATCAAACACTATGTAGACCAACGATGACCCTGAACTCCTGATCCTTCTGACTCTATCCCGAGTGCTGGGATTTACGGTCATTGGATACTCCATGTAGTGGCATTTTCCTTTCAAAGTCTCTGGATAAAACCACTAGATAATGTATGTCTTAATTAGTGTATCTATTGCTGTGATAAAACCCAGTAGCCAAAAGCAACTTGGGGAGGAAAGGGTTTACTTCATCTTACAGGTCTCAGGTCACACTCTGTTACTGAGGGAAGTCACAGCAGGATCTGGATGCAGGAGCTAAAGTAGAGGAGCACTGTTTACTGGCCTGCTTCTTATGGCTTGCTCAGCGTAGTTTCTTGTACAGCTCAGGAGTACCTATCTAGGGGTCACTCACTACAGTGGGCAAGAGTACTTCTATATCAATCATTAAACAAACAAACAAAAAAATGTGCTACAGACTTGCCTACAGGTAAATCTGATGGAGGCATTTTCTTAATGAAAATTCCCACTTCCCAGGTATGTATAACTTGACAAAAAAAAATACAGATATATATATCCTTCTCAGCTCTCTGAGGTGGTTGAAGAATAGACAGCTTGAGTCTCATAGCTAAATTTTGAGTTGTTTAGGAATCAAGAGGGCGTTCTAGATCTAAGAAGATGGTTATAATAGTGATGCAAGTTAGTATGAAAACTAAGTCAGTTATAGAACTTTAAACTCATGGAGATGGTTAGAAGGTAGAAGGTTAAAGTCAGGGGCCAAATATGTATGAACTGGACATTGGGAAGGTATACTGGGCCATTTAACTCTCATAAATGTGGCATATTTAATTCTGCTGTTTTGTATAGAATTTACTGTTATAAGAGAAAGAACCATTTGTTGGAATGAAAAGAGAAGCTGTTGGGGGGGAAGAGGGTGGAAGGGTGGGACAGGAAGGGGGAATAGGGAAGGGTTTGCGACTGAGATGTAACTTGAAAAAAAAATAAAGTACTTATAAAAAAAATACTCAACAGGGAGAGTATACTTTGTATGAGTGAATCATGTGATAGATAGCGTATATGTATAAAGCTGTGAGGATAATGGTCAGTAGCTATTTGTCAGCCATTCCAGTAGGCTTAAGTCTGCTACATTTGCTTAAGTTTACATTCTGGTTAAGTTTATATTAGATTGGGAGAAGGCAAACCATAAGCCATAATGACGTAAGTAACATAACTTGTAAGTGCCGTTAGAAAGCAAAATCCACTAGTGGATTAAAAGGTGAGGCAGTGAACACCTTTGAGACAAAGGGCAGAGATGCTTATGCGAGAGGAAACCACAAATTAGGTCCCTGCATGTTAGGAGGGAACTCTGCAAGGCTGTCTGCAGTGGGGCAAGGTCAATGCAGAGGAGAATGCACTGGCAACATCACCAAGGAGCAAGCCAGCTGGTGTAAGTGGGACCAACCTAATTCGGAAGCTATGGGAGAGCTTGAAATTGCTGTTAAACACTTCCTTGTTGCGAAGTCACCAGTAGTTGTGGTGTCTGGCACGTGAAGACAAGTGCCTTCGGTTTTTGATGATTGAAATACTTGTGCCATCATCCTTCCTACTCCGCCTCTTAAGAAAGCCTAACTGAGCATTCCTCCCTAAATGTTACCCACACGTTCCTGCTTCTGTACTTGTCTTTGTACTCAATATGCTCACCTGACCATTGGTCCTGGAAATTCTATGCCATCTCAGAATCACTTCTTTATCTGCCCTGGGAGTATAGCTAAAAGCAAGATACAGGCAAAATTACTGTGAGCTTTTCAACTAATTCATCCCTATTGTGGTTTCTCCATTGGGATTTAGTGCAGTTGAGTTTTAATTCCTTGGTTACCCTCTCTTGGGGGGAGGGCTAATTATTATTCTATTTTACAGCATGCTGCATGGTGTTTCACTCCCTAGAAACAGTCATTATGTTAGTTGAATCCTAAAACATTTACAGACAGGTGCTATTTGTGGAAAATAAATCTTAATACTAGAGAAAGTTTACAAGAATGTCTATAACCCAGCCAATGAGGAACACTGGTCAGGATGTAATAGGTTTGATGAGGGGGTGGAGTAAAAAATCAGGGGTATGGGACTCTAAAACTCAGGCTTCCTGGGAAATAGCCCAACACTTACCTCTTACTATTTCTGACCTTGGTGTTCTCCTCTGGGTCATTCTGATCTTTGACTCTCAGCATTATTTGTGTGACAGTGCAAGTACTTAGTGTGACAGTATCCACTGTGAGAGGCAAGTCCCAGCTCACCCTGGGAACAAGCTTGTTTCTCCATGGATCTCAGTGAGCCGCAAGAACCCGCTGACTGTGATAATTGCCTTGAATATGGCAGTGGAAGCTTGTGTCTGCTGGGACAGTGAAAAAAAAAAAAAAAAAAAAAAAGCATAGAGCCTTCCCATGAAAGAACGTGCCAGTGGTAAGAAAACAGTTTCAGGTCACAGGCAGATTCACTGTCTGCGCACAGTGGAATGGCAAAAATAATCAGATCCAGCATATTTGAAGATTCTTCAAGCTCCCTGAAAGATTGCACTGAGATCCTCTGATGGCCATAGACACAGGGCAGGGCCAACCAAGGCTGGTCGTTTTGAAGGGCCAAAACTCTGAAGTTAAATCTTCATGAAAGGGAGGATTGGATTGCAGACTCCAGAACAAACAGACATAAATTAGCTCTGTAGCTTAGGCCATAAGGAGTGGCTTCTGAAATATCCTGGGAGATAGGAAACAAACTCAGGACAAATAGAACAAACATTCATTGGGAGTTAACTCCCTTTAATTACAGAAAGAACATTCTCTTGGTTGAATGACATGGCCAGAAGCCAATCTCTCATCAGAGACGGGTCTCCCCATTTGACCTATCTAGAGCTGTCAGATCCAAGCCTCAAATGACCAGGCCTTCGGGCTCAAGCAGATAGAAGGAAAGATGCGTGATTTTCTGAGGTCCATGAAAGAGAGATGGGAATGAGTTTCTCGTGGGATGTGTGATTTAAGAGTAGGGCGATTTCTTCCTCTGACGTGATGCGTATCAGTGCAGAGACTCTTTCCTCTTTGCTCAGACTTTTGTAAGCCTTATCCTGTCCCACTGTCCCCTCCTCTCCAGTCAGAGTTGATGTCTTCCTCCTCTCCTCATCATTCAGTGTTCAGAATGTCATTCACCCTATCTTGACCTTCTTTGCACACCTCCATTTTCAGTGTCTAAAAACTGTCAGGCTCAGATCCTTCCTGTTTGCAAGAGCCACTTTCATGGCTGAAATTATCTGTGACCTAAAATCTCCAGGATTTAAACTGTTATTAAATCTTGCGTGCTTTTAATTGGCATTTGACATTTTTTTTAATCACGCCTGCCGGTTATCTTTCTTGTTTTATTTCTTTCTGTCACTTTTCATTTCCAGTTAGAGAGAGAGAGAGAGAGAGAGAGAGAGAGAGAGAGAGAATACAGTAGTATTGGGTAGTGAACCTAGAACCTTATGCATCTAGGAGAGCATACCATCACTGAGCTCTACCAACCTTTTTTGTATTTTTTTTATTTTGAGGCAGAATCTCACTAAGTAGTCCAAGCTGTCCTTGAACTCACTCTTTGGCCATGGCAGCTCTTGAACGTGTGATCCTCCTGCCTCATCCTCCTGGGGTCTAGTCTAGCCAGTAATTAATTCCTTTAAAGACAGGGTTTCTGTCTGGTCCATCTTCAGATGCCATATGACACCTAGAAGGGTGATGAGCAGTTAAAATAGCCTCATAGATGTGTTGTGAAATGGATCGATGACAAGTTAGGGACTCATAAAGACTGCTGAAGCCATTGCTGCCCATGGTGTGAGAATTTATTGATTTTTGGAGTTAGATGTGTATAAGTAACCAGTTGGCAAATGAAATGTGAACACAAGTGACACATGTCCCTTCATTAATAGTCAGGGAGTGGCTCCTGGAGATGCTCCCCTGTCTGGGAGACTGGCAGACCCACAGATAGTAGATGCTTCATTAATCTGAGTTCTTGAGAGGGTCTCACAAGCAGCTAGTGCACAGTGGGCATATGGCACAAGCTAGAGACAAACTTGGTGGTTTCAATTGCTTAGTTTCTTGGGTCATGTGTTGTTACTGTGAATCCTGATTGGTTAATACAAAAGTCCAATCTCAATGATTTTCTTCTTAGTCTTGTACACAATGTGGGCTAAGATGTGCAATGGAAGGGGAAAAAAGATTGGTACAAGAACCCTGCAGTTTTAGAGGAAGTCCTAAGTAATCTACATTAATAGCGTGTTTCCAAAAACAGAAAATCAGGAGGCAGATAAATATGTCTTTGTACATATGTGGATACATGATTCCCTGGTACTTCCTGAGAAGAGCTTGGGACACCCTGGGGGGTTCAGTTGCTTTTTGTCCCACTTACTATACTGAGGTTTGGACTATGAGTTCAAATGTAGCTGTCAATGACTGAAACTTGTTCTAAAATTTCAGGGCTTCCCCCCGCCCAACCCCCTTTTGGGAAGGCAAACATTTAGTGTGTTACAGGTTATCTTTTGTTTTTCCCTATCAAATAAAATTTTTTGTTAATTTTATACTTTAAAAGATTGTTCTTGTAGCTCCAGCTGCTTGTAACGCTGCGGCTGGAGGATCATTATAGCCTGGGAATTCAAAGCCACTTGGCAAAATAGTGACACGTCAGCTCAAAAGAAAGATCACTGAAGAGAGGGCAGAACAGGCTTGCTGCTTCTCCATAGTGCTTTCCTCGGACAGGGGAGAGGAGACCTTACTGCGCTGTCAGAGCTGTGACACCCACTGTCGCAGAATCCACTTGAGTTCATGGTCCCCGTCCAGGGGGTGCTATGCTCTCCTGGTTGGAGACACAGGCTTCACAGCATGTGGGATCTTGCATTCCCTGATTTATGTGTTGTAGACACAGCAGGGAACATCTGAGATGTAAAACTCTATGGCCTGAGTCTCCAACTGTTGAACGGAGTCCAAAGCAGCAGATTTTTCTTCTTTGGCAAGATGGAGCTGAAGCAGTGTGCAGGGGTTTGGTTTGCTGATTCTCAATCTGCTACAAACTGGAGTAACTTAAAATGGGGAGCAGAAGTGTTTCAGAATTCGGAAAATACTCCAAAGGCCTGCTGGCATGGGCAAGCTAAGCGCTGTGCAGCCCAACTCTTTTTTTTTTTTTTTAAGTTGAAATACTGCATGTGGATATGCACACCCCCATACTCTTTTATTAAGATAGGCAAAAATTTAGTTTGTTCAAGCAAAAACTGAAAAAGCATAGTAGTGAACCCTGAAAGGCTGTTTGTCCGTTCCATAGCCCTTGGAGTGTGGAGACAATCTTCAACAGTTGTCTGTCATTTGCCATTGTTTTTCCCTTTGCTATCATTCTGTCCTTCTGTGTTCATTGAAAATGTTTTAAAATTCCCACACCATACCGAGGGCCGTCTCAAGCAACATACACTAACACTGTGCTTGGGAGTGTTTGTACTCATAGGTGCAGTGTGTCTTGCTTCAGTATAAATTGTTTACAGCTCCTTGGCTTAAACTCACGATCCCTTTTTCTTTTGGGATGGTGGGTGAGTTAATTGGTAGATTCTTTAGCATTTAGTGGGTCAGTGGGGCCTGGCAAACCTATGATGGCTTTTCTCATTCATCTAGGGATTGCTACCTTGGTGTTCAAATCATTTCAAATTTCCATTTGTTTTATTTGTAAACATCCCATAGGCCAAAGCAAGTCAGTACTGACCTAAGTTCCAAGAAGTGAAGATAATAAGCCTCATTTCTTGGTGAGGGGAGATATGACTAATTGTATTCACATTTTTCAATGACACGGACAGACACCATGACTACAGCAACTCTTATAAACAAAAAATATTTAATTGGGACTTGCTTACAATTCAGAGGTTTAGTCCATTATTACCATGGCAGGAAGCATGGAGGCACAGAGGCAGACATGGTGCTGGAGAGGTAGCTGAGAGTTCTACATCTGGATTGGCAGGCAGCAGGAAGAAAAAGGGACATTGGACCTGGCTTGAGCATTTGAAACCTCAAAATCCACCCCCCAATGACACACTTCCTCTAACAAGGACACACTTCTTAATCTTTTCAAACAATGCCACTTCCTATGAGCCTGTGGGGCCCATTTGCATTCAGACCACCGCAGAAGGTGAGTAAAGAAAGATTCAAGCAAGGTGAGTGTAAAACATAAGTCTTAATTGTACCTGAAACAAAGGCCATGGGCCAGAGTTATCTTAGATGAATATGGAGGAGCCTCATCATCCGGGGTGAGCACGGGTGTGGTGGATGATGTTAAAGGTCAAGCAGGTGAGCTGGGAGGTATGGTCCATCCATCCTGTAAGTGCTGTTTCTCCTATTTTAGGGCATTTCAGTTACACTGAGATGTTTGATTCTCATTTAGTAGATCTGAGATGTGCTCAGAGATAAGCATTTCCCCAAAGTTCTCAGCTGTACCGCAGCAGCTGCTGGGAGTGATCCTGGTTTTCTCTGAGTGAGGAGGGTGGTCCCTAGGATGCTCTCAGTAGTTCCTTGTTTAGAATGTTTAAATACAGACATGTAATAGATTGGCATTCTCACACACTGTGTGAAGAACCTTGGATTTTGTTTGTGAAAGCTCCCACCATTGAGAAGTCTTTTTACACAGAGAGCATTTTTCTTTTCTATGTTGTGAGTAACAAACAACCGGACCTAGCTCTGGATTCCTGTTCTTCCAAATATTCTATCAGGTTCATTCCAGAACACACCTGCCCTGCCTTCTTGCAGTTATCCAAATCCTGGTAACTGGAAGTCTTAGCTCCCTTACCCCCCTTTCCCCCTGGTCCTTGGTCCAATGCTCCAGTGGCTGTCAGACCTGGCTTTGCATTTTAAATACTTAGCACCTTCATAGACACTTTCTGAGCTGGACTTGGTGGGTTCTTCCTGCAGCAAGCCAATCTTATCTGTGCTTGTCAACCTTAGTCTAAATATTAAGTGGAAAACTCCAGAAGTAAAAAAAAAAAAAAAAAAATCATGGGTTTTAAAGAACTTAATGTGGTATGTTGAGTATTCTATTTTATTATTATTAACTTTAAAGATCTCTTACTGTGCCTAATTTGTAAAGTGAACTTTATTGTAAACTGTATTATAGGAACTATAGTATATACAGAGTCAGACCATCTGTTCTGTTAGGCATTCACCAGGGCTCTTTGAACTACTGCAGTAGGCAGAGGAGGATGGCTCACAACTCATGTTCAGAAACAGCACGCTAGTCCCCCTTTCCCTCCATCCACTCTGCTCCCTTTTCTTAACATCCAAACACATGAACCATTAGCTGATTTTCAATCCTATTGCACTTTGTGTTGAGACAGTCTGGTCTCTGCATAATTACAATCTTTTGTATTTGATATGGGGAAGACCTGCAAATAGAATGTCATGACTAAGTACCTGGTGATGTTTTGTGTCACGTGTTTGTACTTTCCCGTTATTGGTTCTGAGTAGCCTATACACCGTACATATACTGACTCACTAAGAAAACTTCAGCTTTACCTGAAATATAGGACCCTGGAAACATCCTGGAAAATCAGTTACCTCCTGGTTGCATATTCCAGTGAACTTATAGATGATTTTGTGTCCTGACTGGATTGGAATACAGTGTGAATTTGAGAATTTAATCTCATGTATCTCAGTAGCAAATAGTTTACAGTGTACATCTCAGTTTGGGGCTCCATTTTCACCTCCTTAAAAATGTCTGTCCCTTGATTGTGTCAGGGGCTAGGTGAGATTCTATAGCGTGGTTATATTTTGGTGTTAGTGGGTTTTTTTAATATTTAATTATTTTGTAACATAACAGAAGCCTCAAAATAGTAAAAGTCTGAACCTCTCATGAGTCTTTCCTTCCAAGACTTTCTGATTCCTAGAAGAAAGCTTCCTTCCTGTTAAAATCTAGTCTGCATATGTAGACCTTATTTAAAAATCCTGAAGTGCTGCTTGCTTGCTTTGTGTGTGTGTGTGTGTGTGTGTGTGTGTGTGTGTGTGTGTGTGTGTG
>CAJQZJ010034238.1:1997855-2050446 GCA_907164525.1 Lophiomys imhausi
GTGTGTGTGTGTGTGTGTGTGTGTGTGTGTGTGTGTGTGTGTGTGTGAGAGAGAGAGACAGTGCCTCTTCTTTACTCAAGCTGACTTAGGATTCACTCAGTACTCCATGCTGACTCAAACTCCTGGCAGTCCTCTCTGAGTTTCCTGAGTGTTGGGACTACAGGTGTGAGCTAGCATTCCTGGATTCCTGTTTATTACTAAATTTTTTTGATATTTTTAATTAGAGTAATAAAAGAAAGTTAGAGTTGTAAGTAATTAGAGTTGCAAAATATTATTAGGAAATTGTGTCACAATTGACTGTATCATGATGTACCAGGAATGACTGTGTGCAACAGTGACTTGTAATATATTTAAACTAATTATTAACTCAACCAGATATATTGAATGTTATCATAAAGGACTCTGAGATGTGAGTGTGATGAAGTCCCATAAAATTTATTGCTTGAATATTGCTGGATGCAGTGATTCCAATAAGGCATTGCCTTTTGCCCCTGAACTACCACAATAGATATGGTTGCTATGTACTTTTGGGAAGAAAGTATGTGTGTGTATGTCTGCATTTGTCTTGAAATAAATGCTACTTCCAAGAGTCTGTAGCTTTAAAAGAGCCCTGGTATTTTTCTCCAAAAATATTAATGCCCCTAGGTAGTTAGATTCCTCTGGCTTTTTAGAGTTGAAAGGAGTGATATCAGTTAAACCAGCAATTCTCAACCTTCCTGTTGCTGTGGCCCTTTAATACAGTTTCTCACGTTGTGGTGACCCCCAACATAAAATTATTTTGTTGCTATTTCATAACTAATTTTGCTGCTGTTATAAATTGTAATGTAAATATTTTTAGAGATAGAGGTTTTCCAAAGGGGTCATGATCCACAGGTTGAAAACCCCTGAATTAGACCTTTATTATAAAATATAGAGACTGGCACTTAAAAAAGATGTGTAAATGGTTCCCTGCCTAGGTCTTCAGCAGACTTAAATTCTAGGATATTCTAAGTGCTGACTACAAAAGCTAGGAGTCCTTATTTAAAATGTTCAAGTTGGCCTGTAATCCCAGTGCATGGGATTTAGGGACCAGCCTGTAATCCAGTGGGTGGGATTTAGGAACCAGAAAGTCAGAAGTCAGAGTCATCCTCAGCTGTGTGATAAGTTTGACACTGACTTAAAGCACAACAAAATGGAACAACAGCAGTGACAACAAAACCCAAAGAAAGACAAATAAAAATGTTGAGATGTTTCTCTGACTGTCTTGATCCTCTGTTGCATATACACTTACATTCTGATGAAATGCCTCAGCAGGTAAAAAACAGTCCTCACGTAAGCCTGATCTCCTTGGTCAAATCCCAGAACTCAGGGCAGAAGGAGAGAACCAACTCCCGAAAGGGTGTCCTGTGACCTCTGAACTCACACACATCATAGACACACACTAATAAATAAATAAAAACAATTAATCCACAGTGAGCTCATACACATCATAAACACACAATTATAATCAGTTAATACAGATCATTTAAAAAGAATCCCTGTTATTTACTTTTATTTTTAATGGCTTTATTTCTTTAGGAGCTTTGAGTGTGTTGGGTGTGAGGAGGTGTAGTCTGAAGGTTTGCACTGTGTGTCAGAGGCACTTGAGCAAGCAACTTCATTTTGAAAGAAGTACTGTTTCCTAGGTCTGTGAAAATATGACCTTTCTACCCTTTTCATTTGACTAGTAAAACCTGATAATTTTTCTGACTTTGGTACAGGAACATGGTTAAAGGATAGTTTGCAACTCTTACTTGGAAACTGTGTAGTAATAGGCTAAGGAGCTGATCAAATGCTTACGCACATGCCCATCTTGCTTGGTCTCTTGGACCTACTTCCTGAGACAAACAGAAGGCTTGTTTTGGTGGAGGCAGATGCCGTCTTTCTTTTTGCATGTAGGAATATGACCTTGCTATCATGGGGCACCTTTACCCATGACTGCAGACCTAAGGTTCAGGAGTTCAAAGACTTGAGACGGTCTCATGCGGTTTGTGAAACTGCTAGGAAGGGCATGGAGCTGCGCCCATCATGGCAAGCAGTATCCATTCTGTTTGTAGATCTGTAATACAGCCACTAAATTAACAGGATAGATGCGGCACTGTAGCTAATGTAGTTACTCTACAAATTCCATTTAACCGATACATTTGAAATGGGAGTTAAGTGCTTAGAGCTGCAGGAACCAGTCTCCACCCCAGGTCTTTATCACTGTACTTTACTGGGGCTTTAAATCTGTTTCACAATTTAGTTACAGAACTTTGGCATGTTACAGCTGAGGGTGAAAGTTCTGTTCTTCCTTTAAATTTTTCGCGTATACACTGGACATAAAATTTAGCAATATCCAGGGTTTTGAACATTAAGACAGTTCATGTATTTGTCTCATATCTATAGAAGCCCAATATCTATTAAGTGAACTCACTTTTTCTCCATCTATCTAAATATGAGGTATTTGTCTAGATAAGCAATGTCTTCAGTTAACTGCAAAGATGTGTAAACATTGTAATGATTCTTTGGGTAAAACACTGTATTGAGTTTATCTTTTATGTCAACAGTAAGTACTTAGGAATGATAAAGAGAGATACTTAAAACTCAATCTACAGGGCCAAATACATTTTCCTAAACCTCACTTCTGACTTCTTGTATATGGAGAGAAACATTTACTTAGTGGCATAATGGTTATTTAAAGTCTGCTTTAATTTATTTAATATATATTCCTGACCAACCATGCTACCAAGATAAAAGGTCAATGGACTTTTTATGTTAAGAAAATAATAAATAGGTAAATAAAAGTTGGGCACTTGATCCAGGCATAGGCATTGCTGAGATAAGAATCCTGAAATTAATCAGGTTGAAGTTGAACCTTCAGTAAAAGTTGTAAAGTGGGAAAAACCCTCGAACTCATTGGCACAGGTGACAACTTCCTGAACAGAACACCAACAGCTCAGGACCTGAGACCAACAATCAATAAATGGGACCTCATGAAACTGAAAGCTTCTGTAAGGCAAAAGACACTGTCATTCGAACAAAACGGCAGCCTATAAATTGGGAGAAAATCTTCACCAACCCCACATCTGACAGAGGGCTAATATCCAAAATCTACAAAGAACTCAAGAAATTAAATGCCAGGAAACCAAATAATCCAATCAAAAAATGGGGGACAGAGCTAAATAGAGAATTCACAAAGGAGGAATCCCTAATGACTGAGAGACACTTGAAGAAATGCTCAACATCCTTAATCATCAGAGAAATGCATCTCAGCAGGACTCTGAGATTCCATCTCACACCTGTCAGAATGGCTAAGATCAAAAGCTCAAATGACAGCACATGCTGGCGAGGGTGTGGAGAAAGGGGAACCCTACTCCATTGCTGGGGGGAGTGCAGACTTGTGCAACACTATGGGGGTCAGTATGGCGATAGCTTAGAAAACTTGGAATAGCTTTGCCTCAGGACCCAGCCATACCACTTCTGGGTATACACCCAAATGACTCCTCACAGAATCATAAGGAAGTTTCCTCATCTATGTTCATAGCAGCCTTATTTGTAATAGTTAGAAACTGGAAACAACCCAGATGTCCCTCAACAGAAGAATGGATTAAAAAACTGTGGTACATCTACACAATGGAATATTATTCAGCTATCAGGAACAATGAAATTATGCAATTTTCAGCCAAATGGATGGAACTAGAGAAGCTCATCCTGAGTGAGCTAACCCAGACTCAGAAGGATGCATATGGCATCTATTCACTTATAGTAGGATTTTAGCTATATAGTACAGGATATCGATACTACAACCAACACACCAAAGGGTACATCGACGTAGACTTTTTTTTTTTCTATTTTTATTTTTTCCTATTTTTTATCTGTTTGTCTGTTTATTTGTTTGTTTTTGTTTTAGTTTTCTCTCCCGGGCAATGAGACACTTTTCACTGGTGGTACTGCCTTGTAGACCCCCAATGTATGAGGAGGCTCTTGGCCCTCATATGACCTCTGAACTGGGGCAAGGGACTGTTATGTAGGGACACTCCACTCCAGAGGAGTGGGATAGAAGTGTTAGGGGGTAAAAAAAAAAAAAAAAAAAAAAAAAGAAAAAAAAGAAAAAAATGAAATGTGAAGTTTCAGCCTTTTGCTACTAATTGTCATAAACTGTTTAGGATAATTAAGAAATGCAAACTAATAGTCATGCAAGCCTGTCATTTTGTTAGGTACTATGACAGTCTATTATAGTTATTTTCTAAGCTACTCAGAAATCAAGTTGCTAAGAGAGAAGCAACATTTGCTTATCCTAATATAAGAGATAGATTAGGGTGTCTTCAAAAACCTCAAGAGATCTGCAGAATATGGCATTCAAAGATGTTTTCGTAACTTTAGATTTTTTGATATCGAGACATGTCAACTCCTGACAGCACCCCCTATTCTACTCCAAGTAGAAGATGAGCATCAAAGAATCTCCAGTGGGAGATGATTGCATTAGTGGCAAGCCTATCTCTTGGCAGGAAAAACCCCTTGCTTCAACTGTAGACAGACTGCTGTCCAAAAAGGACAAAACTTGGAAGCAGGTAAGTCGACAGCCTAGCTCTGCCAAGACAGGGTAGGCAAGTCCTTCATAATTCCTCTACAATCAATGTCTTTCAGAGAAATGGGGCCAAATGGCTGAAGATTGATGCTTTAATATATGGAGAGAAAATGGGAATTGTTCAGGCAGCCACTGGTATGTCATTTCTTAGTTTTGGAAGCGGCAGGCCCTGCACTTCCTATATAATCAGATATATTTATCCCTGTCAGGTCTCTGAGGTGGTTGAAGAATAGATAGCTAGAGTCTCATAGTTAAATTTTGAGTTGTTTAGGAATCAAGAGGGTGTTCTGGATCTTAGAAGATGTTTTTAAAATTGTGATGAAAGTTAGGATGAAAGTTGAGTTGAATATAGAACTTTAAACTCATGGAGATGGGTAGATAGTATAATGTTAAAGTCAGGTGACAAATACATATGGACTGGACATTGGGATTGTATGCTAAGCCATATAACTCTCATAATTGTGGCCTAATTACCTCTGTTGTTTTGTATTGTATTTATTATTATAAGAGAAAGAGCCATTTGTTGGATTGAAAGGGGGAGCTGTTGGGAGGGAAAAGATATACCTTAAACTTAAAAAAAGAGAAGGGGATGGGTGGGTTGAGGTGGAAGAGGGTGGGACTGGAGGGGGGAGTAGGGAGGGGATTGTGATTGAGATGTAACTTGAAGAAATAAAAAATAAAGTTAAAAAAAAAGTTGTAATGTGACTCAAAGCACAAGCTACAATATTCTTTAGGCTTTGCTTAAACTGGTGAGAACAGCGCGGAATGTGGTGTCGGAAATGTTTTGTTGCCGTCAGTTGCTCTTATCGTAATGTAGCTCAGTGAACAAATGTAGTGAGCATCAGTGACACTGTGTGGGGAATGGAGACACCGATCCTTTCCCTGTCTCTTTGCATGTACTGGCTGGTGGGTAAGTTTGTGTTAAGTAACCACTGTATCAGGGACTGTGACACTGCCATTAGACCAGTGTTCTCAGACTTAGGAAGACACACAGCATGAGCAGGGAAAGCAGCCTAGAAAGGCCACTTGTGACATCAGAAAGGACTTTGGGTTCTGAGGAAATGAGTTTTGAGGAAAGGTCTAAAATCTGAGCAGGAAATGAAAGATTGAAGCACAGAGTAGGCCTGGTGAGCGAAACAGCAAGAGCACAGGCTGGGAGACCTAGGAGGAGACCAGCGGGGCTGAGAGCCAGAGAAAGCGATGATATTAGGAGGTGATGGTCTGAAGGCAGATGGGAGGGGAGTTGGTAACTTCTCCTGAGCCAACCAAGTAAAAGCAGTTTTGGTAATTCCATAAAAGCAGAAAGAAAGTTTTATAAAATGGTATGATATCATCTTTTAAGATTCATAGTGCTATTATATGATAGGAGAGCTAGAAAGAAAAAAAAAACATGGTTTGTTATTTGTCCTATTGTTGGGGTGGCAAATAATTTTATCTTCTTGAAACAGGGTCTCACTATGTAGCCGTGGCTGGATTAACACTATTTTTTTGCCTTCCTAGTTCTAAGGTCATAGGCCTTAGCCACCATGCTTGGCTTAGTGGTAGAATTCTTTTCTTTCTTTTTTTTTTTATGTTTATTCACTACTTCACTCCTGGATCGAAGTCTTTCTCTATTTAGAGTTTACCCTGCATCAGGCTGACCCTGAGCTCCGGGATCTGCCTCTTTCTGTCTCCAGTGTGCTGGGAGCTGGGACCAAGGGTGTACTCTTCTTGAATGGTGGGACCAAGAGTATGCACCCTCACCACCCCGCTCCGTACATAAGACCACCAACTCTAAGGTGCCCCCCACCCCCGTCTCCGCTGAAGTCAAAGGCATGGGCCAATACCACAATTCTCTTGTATTTTACCTTAGCTCCACGTCTTCTCTACACCTGGAGGTCTGCAAATCCAGGCCGAATGGCTGTATCCTCTGTTCCATTCACAGTGTTTCAGCCCTGCCCCCTGCCCTTTTTTTTTCTTTTCTTTTTTTTTTTTTTTTTTTAGTTGATAAATTTATTTGTTTGTTGCTTCAGGTTACATCCTTATCATATTGTCCTCTTTTCCCACTTCCTAGCCCCACCCTCCCATGCTCTACCCCCTGACCCTTCCGTCTTGTTCCTCTGGGGTGGAGTGTCCCTGCCTAACAGTCTCTCACCACAGATCAGGAGTCATATGAGGGCCAAGAGCCTCTTCATTCACCGGGGGCCTAAGAGGCAGTACTGCCAGTGACTGGTGTCTCATTGCTACTGGGGGAATACTAAAAAAAAAGACCAACAAACACACAAACCCACAAAAACAAAGAATATCAACAAAAAAAGAGAGGAAAAAGAGAAGGGAAAAGGAAAGAGAAAAAAAGAAGGAAAAAGAAAAAGATAAAAAAAAAATTATGTCCTTGTTCCTTTTGATGTGTTGGTTGTAGTACAGATATCCTGTACGAAATAATTAAAATCCTACTATAAGTGAATAGATGCCATGTGCATCCTTCTGAGACTGGGTTAGCTCACTCAGGATGAGCTCCTCTAGATCCTACTTCAAGCCACATCTCCATCACAGTGCCTCCCTAAACCCCTCCTAGTTCCACCCTCCCACCTTCCCATCCTACTCCTCCAGAGTGGGGTGTCCCCACATATCAGTCCCCCACCCCAGTTCAGCAGTCACATGAGGGCCAAGAGCCTCCTCATACACTGGGGGCCTAGATGGCAGCAATTCTTAAAGTGACCAATTGTAAGTAAATGGTGCTGGAACAAGTGACTTAAAAGCAGTTGGCATTTTAAAGAATTTGGAGGAGCAAGTATGTACAGAGCTGAAGTATCAACAGATCTCTCTTGCTAATATTACACCTAAACAGATGTTCAAGAACAATTTTTAAAGCCTGTATTTCCTGAAGAATCATGGGAAATAGCATTAGGTGGAATCTCTGCGGCAATTGCAAGAGTGGATTGATTGTTCGCCTGTGTAGAATTAGGAATTCATATTCTATGGATGATATAAATAGATAGCATTAGTGAAACAGGGTTCCAAGGAGACATTGATAATTTAATGCAGATAAAGCCTCAGGCTTGGTGAACTCTTACTGGGTCTGATGGAAAATATTTTTTTTTCCTACTAAAAGTTGCCTCTTAAGATATCAAAACGTTTTACTTGAAAGAGGAAGGAAAGTATGTTCTGACTTTTGTGGTTTGAAGGATTTGTTAAAAATGTAAAACTGAGAAGTAGAAGTTACAGTACACTTTTTGTGGTGGGTCCAGTGACCACAGGGAGGCAACTTTAGCCTTTAATACTCGTGGTGGCCGAGGATTTCTAGCTCCAGCCCTTTGCTCTTGTGTTCATCTTGTGAACGGAATTTTCATCAAGATACCTGTTAACAGATAACTATGCTTTATGGTACTGTTGACATTAGTAATGTTTTCAATTACCTCCCAGAGTTGAACTTGGATAGAACTCACTGTGAAATCAAACTTTATTTTGAATGGAGATTGTTGTGGTAATATTACAATCAAGTAAAACCACAGGTTAATAAAGGGGGAGAAGGAGAGCTAGGGAGATGTCTCACTGGGTACATTGCTGTACACAGATGAGGACCTCAATTTGCATCTCTAGATCCTACTTAGACCATCTGGGACTCAAGTGAACCTATAGCAAGAAGAGAAGGGGAGACGAGAATCTCTGAAAGCTGGCTGGCTTGCTAGCCTGACAAAGGCAGTGGGGAAGAAAAGAGTCTTAGCTTTAAACAAGGTGCAAAGGTGAGGACCAACATCAAGATTGTTCGTTCTCTCATCTCCATTACATATTTGCACCCAAAGTCACACACAGAAACATGTAGAATCGCATGCATATACATACTGTATTCATGTACATTATAGGTACTAAGATTTTCTTTTAAAAGTTAGAAATGGACAAATGTGGGGCATATTTGTACGTTGGACTGCACCGGTCAGGATAGACGATGCTGCTTGGCTCCTGCCATTGATTGTTGCACAGCTCCTCACTGCTGGTGGCCCATCCTCATCTCTTGACCTGAGTTGGCTGATAGAGGGTCGACTAGATTCTGGTTAAAACACACAAGGGTGCCATGTGTCCATTGCTGCCAAGCTCATGGATATCAATGGATCTGACATGGTCCACTGGCTCCACCACGACCCTGACTTACAGACTTTCCCCTTGTTATCAAGGCAGTTGTGTTCGGTATATGCCTATGGCTCTCAGGAGTCTTCTCATCTTTTCTTTTTTTCTCCCAGAATTACCCAGCTGTTTTATTTTAGTTTTCTCAGTTCTCATCATGTTGCATAATCAGTCGCATTTTGCTGCAAGGAGAGCAGTATCTTACTGAGAGTTGTTGAAATATTTCCTTCATTCCACAGAAAGGGGAGCTTTACATGCTGCACAGGATTCTCAGGGCTGTTTGAATGGTGAAGATCCCATGCAGGAGAGTCTGCGCTTGCTTCAGGGAAGAATTTCAACTGAATAAAGTTGATTTTATGATATCATGAAATCTGAGCAGACAACTTCACTTATTCACTTTCTGCTTTTGCATCAACATCACGGTATCATAAGTGGGGGTTTTCTCCATGGACCATCTCTAAAAATATCAAATTTACTGACAAATGCCTATACCTGTGTGGCCACCACCATAATAAAGACAGAGAAAAGTAGCTTGGAATTTTCTTCAATGCTGCTTTGCAATCAGTCTCTTGTCCTATTATTATATTTTAATGTGTTGATTTAAGTTGTTTTTAATTCTCCCCCCCATATTTATTTATTTATTCAAGTTACATCTCCATCACAGCCCCCTCCCTTCTCACCTCTTGGTCCCACCCTCTCACCCAATTCCCCCTCTCCCTCCTCTCCTCCTCAGGTGAGGGGCCCCTACATATCAACCCCCTTCTGTTCATCAGTCACATGGAGGCTAAGCTTCCTTTTTCACTGGGGCCCAACATGGCAGCCCAGCAGAGTAAGGTGTTCCATTAATACCCAACAGAGTCCATGACTGAGACCTCCTCTCACTTGCTAAGGGATCTGTATGAAGACCCAGTTAGTGGCTGTCATCTATGTACGTATAGGTGAGCCTAGGTCTGTTCTATATTTGCTCTCTTTCTTTCTTTCTTTCTTTTTTTTTTTTTTTTTTTGGTTAGTGCTTCAGTCTCAGTAAGCCTCTACTGGCCTAGATTGGTTGGTTCTGTTGATCATTATTTGATGTTCTTGTCCCCTCTGGGTCTCTATTCCTCCTCCCTCTCTTATACACGACTCCCAGAACTCCACCTAATGTTTGGCTGTGTGTCTCAGCATTGGCCTCTTAGGGGCATCTGCTAACCTGTTTTCTGATCTGTTTTGCCTTTCCAAGGGTACTTGTATGATATGATTCCCGTCTTTGTTTTTACCCATATCCATGGGGCTAGTAACTCCCTCTGCAGTATAGGCCATAGAAATTAGAATTCCCTTTTTTTTGAAGGCAGACCATAATCTTCCCTGCATTTTGAGTTGGCAGTAAGGAAACGTTCCTACTCAGGCAGGAATTAGACTCCTGTTTTAAAAGAAGTCTGTTCCAGGCCTAGGAGGAATAAATGTTGTAGAAAATCCGTATGGAATCTGAACAGAAGGGCTTCTAGGTTTCCACTGCTTGCCTGTCAACATTTGCTTATATCCATGTGTCTACATGGTTGTCCAGGCTTCACTCATTCATAGTGATGCAATAAAATCTGCACAAAACCGAAGAGGACAGGGCTCATAGAGCTTCCAGGTAGCAGAGTACATGTGGGTTCCTGGAGGGTGTGCTCCCCAGAGCATAGGTGCTTCATGAGGCTTCCCCTAGCTCCACCTTGTGTCTGTCCCTCTATATCCCTTATAATAAACTCAGGTTTCTTGAATTCTGAGAGCTGCTGTAGCAGATTAATAGGTGCTGAGGTGGAAGTTGTGGGAACCCAGTTTGTCTGTCAAACTAGGTCTTATGACTGGCCCCTGAAGTTGCAACAGGAGTGTCTTGGAGGCTAAACCCTGATTCTGTTGGATCTTACACTACTGCCAGGTCAATAGTACCAGACTACATCTCTATCAGGAGGCCCTCAGCTGGTGTGTGCTACAGAATTGGTGGGAAAGTACCCCCCACATGTTGAGCCACAGACGCCTGTGTGATAAATATGAGAGTAGAGGAGGAAAGATCTGTTTTTAATTTGTTTATTAATTATACAAAAGAATAGACTCATTATGTTTTTTTCATAAACAGTTTGCATTGTTGACCTGCCTTTCTATCTTTGTCCCTACCCACTTCTTTCTGTTTATGTCACATTTGTTCTGTTTACATCCTCCCACTTTCTTAAAACCCATTTCTCCCCCTTTTATGGTCTCCTTATGTGCTTGTTAGTTTTATGTCAACTTGACATAAACTAGAGTCATCAGAGAGGAGGGAGCCTTAATTGAGACAATGCGTCCATGTGATCAAGCTGTAGGCAGGCATGAAGGGCGTTTTCCTAATTAGTGATTGATGGGGGAGCAGCCATTATGAGTGGGACCATCCCTGGGCTGGAGTTCCTGGGATCTGTAAGAAGGCAGTCTAAGAAAGCCATGATTAGCAAGTCAGTAAGCAGGACCCCTCCATGGCCTCTTCATCAGCTCCTGCCTTGAGATCTCCTCCGTTTGACTTCCTGCCCTCATTGCTTTTGATGATGAACTGTTATATGGACTTGTGAGTGAAATAAACCCTTTTATCCCCAGTCGCTGTTGGTCATGGTGTTTCAGCACAGCAATAGTAACCCTAATCAAGAAGCCTCACTAGTTTCATGACCTCTGCCCACACTCACATCCACATATACAGACTTGTAAAATTCAAGAACTACAATCTGCATATGGGAATGAAGATACTGTATTGGTGTTTCTAGTATGTGCTCCTTCGTTTAATGATTTCCAGATTCATTTCCCATTATGTTTTATAATTTCATTTTTCTTTATGGCTAAATAAAATTCCATTTTAGCCTGGCTCTAACTCTTAGCCACTCCCATCACGACACCTCT
The DNA here is from genome assembly GCA_907164525.1 of Lophiomys imhausi. Lineage (NCBI taxonomy): Eukaryota > Metazoa > Chordata > Mammalia > Rodentia > Muridae > Lophiomys > Lophiomys imhausi. Next base: position 2,009,428 of record CAJQZJ010034238.1, read on the forward strand.
GCTGATGCTCTGCCCTGGTCCTGGCCTCACTAGGGCATCACCCTGTGCAAGTACTAATTCCACCAGTTCTCAGGAGGGATTCAAATAAGGACAAATAAGGCATGCCTGGACGGCTGTTAGCAGGAAGGGGCCTCTCCCAATAGGTTAATTAAATAGAGGTGGCATGGTGGTGAGAGATCTTCAGCTGTCCTGTTGAGTGAGCCTCTCCTTGCAGTCTGTCATGTTTTAAATGCTTACAGCTGTTGCACTCTCAGTCTCTCCCTGTATGGAGAACATGTTTTGTTTAAAGTTTTATAGCTGGCTAGTGAGAAAGCTCAGTGGGCAAACACATTGGCCATGGAAGCATGCCAACTTGAAGATCCAGTCCTAGAACTTACATAAAGCTTGTGAGAGTCTGTTCTGCCCTTCTGCCTGGTGGGTTCTCAGAGCTGAACTCATGGTGTCAGGCTTCACAGCAAGTGGCTTCACCTGCTGAGCCTTCTCCCCCGCCCGCTAGAAGGCTTTTCCAAGACATCTGTCCTTAATTCAGACTGTTCAAGTCCAGAGACTTGGCATTAGTATTTGTTTTTTGAGTCCACATATGATACTAATGAATAGCCAGAGTTGAGAATTACTAGTTCTAAAAGACAAATGTATTGTTTGTTCCAGACGCTAATTCTAGCAATACTTCCACTTGTCAAACTAGGTGCTATTTCTGTTTGTTTTCAGGTGTATGTGTTTCTAATTTCTAATATGATCATTAATGACAGTATAGACCCAGCATGGACTGTGTGCTGATCTCTCCTAGTTTCTCTGTCTTGTCTCTGTCTGTCTGTCTGTCTGTCTGTCTGTCTGTCTCTGTTTCTCTCTGTCTCTCTCTCTCTCTTTCTCTCTTTATCTCTCTCTCATTCTCTGTGTGTGTGTTTGTGTATGTGTGTGTGTGTGTGTGTGTGTGTTTGTATGCAAGTCTGAGTGCATGTGCCTTGGGGGCTAGAAGAGGGCGTCTAGTCCCCCGGAGGTGTAGTTACAGGTGGTTGGGAATCACATGATTTAGGTGCTGGGAACCAGACCCAGGTTCTCCGTAAGAGGCAGTAAGCTCCCTTAACCACCAAGCCATCTCTAGATCCCCTAAAAATGCTCTTAAATAAAAAAAAAAAACTGACTAAATATATATTACTAAATGATCTTTTTGGAAGAATGTAGTTCAGAGATTATTTTATATGAAGCCCACAATTATTCATTTTTGAGAAAATCATATTGCAGAAAATGAATGAGAAGTCATTTCCAGGTCATTCCTAAATAACTGTTACAAATATATTAGTAGTTGAATGTTGAACTCATTCATCTTCAGTGCACATGCATGAAAATTTATTTGAGCTGTCTTGGATGAACTATTCCTATTTGGTAGTGAAGACATAAATTTCAGACTTGGAGCTGACACAGTGGGGTTGATGGAAGCCCGTCAAAGATCTCTTCACGTTGGCACGGCTTATGCATGATTCCCTCAGTCAGTAGTGTCTTGGGATCTGTGCCTGGCATGTAGTGACACTCAATAAATAAACGAATGTCTAGACAGACTATAATAGTGTGGAATATAGAAAGTGAAACAGCATTCCAAACAAATGCACATTTTTATCATTTACCACTAGGGAATTAAAATATAGAATGGTGGAGAAGCAAGTTTAAAAGGCTTTATGTGGACTATTCTCTCTACTCTTCTAAAAATACTCAATTTTAAGCCATTTTGCCAGATGTATTAGCCAAGGGAGGTTAAGGTGTCCCTGGCTCCATCCTAGCTCCACAGAGCTAGATAGAGTTGGCATGTGTTATGTTCTAGACTCCAAGCTTTCTGCAGAGACATCCCAGATGTTGGCTTTTACCCCCAGATGTTTGCTGGGGGAAGCAACCTGCAAAGGATTGTTACACAAAGCAAAATGGAGAAACTTGGATGTTCATCCAAGAACAGGAAAGGTCCAGTGAGCTATGCAGACTGTCTGGCCGAAAAGAGACATGCTCTATGGTTCTTGCTACAGGCTTGAGCCAGTGGATTTATGTTGGTTATTAGGAATAACTTTCTAAAAAATAAGACTGCCCCAGAAAATATAGTACCTTATAGTTTATGATGAGTTGGATCCTGTGTATAGGATGAGAAATTATACAAGACTGTTGCTGTGCTGCTTAATTTAGGTCAGTTTGACACAAACTAGAGTCAGCTGGGAAAAAGGACCCTCAATTAAAAAAGTACCTTATCAGATTGGCCTATGGGCGTGTCTGTAGAGCATTTTTTGAATTAATGATTGGTGTGGGAGGTCTCCGCACACACTGGGTGGTGCCATCTCTGGACAGCTGGTCCTGGGTTGTATAAAAGGTAACTGGGTGAACCATAGAAAGCAAGCCAGTAAGCAGTCTTCTGCATGGTCTGTGTTTTATTTAATTCCTGACTGCGGGTTCCTTGCGTTCCTGCTCTGACTTCTGTCAGTGATGGACTGTGACCTGGAGTTGTAAGATGAAATAATCCCTTTCCTTCCTAAGTTGCTTCTAGTCATGGTGTTTATCAGAGCAATATAAAGTAAACCAAACCACTAAGTAGGGACCTTCCCCTGGCATGTAGCTTGGTAGATGCTTGCATAGCACACAAAGCTCTTGGTTTGATCTCCAGCACCTCATAAACGGGTTGTGGTGGTGCCCACTGTAATCCAAACTCTTGGGAGGTAGAGGCAAGAAGTTCAAGGTCATCCTTTGGGTATGTAGGGAGTTTTTATTCAATGTAGGTTACATGGAACCCTTTGTTTAAAAACAAAAAACAAAGTGCTATGACTAGTTAGATTTTTAAAGTCAGATTGACCTGGTATTCAAATCCTTATGTAGATACTTCCTACTTTGGGCATGTTGTTGAATCTCTCCTTGGCTTAAGCTCATTTTCATGATCCATAGCATTAGAACAGTTCTTTTCCTTTGTTGTGCTCTGGAGAGGGAGAAGGTAGATACAGTTAGGAAAACCTGTAGTAAACACCAGCCATCCCAACATCCTTTATTGGGTGATGGTTTTGCATCATTCACAGGAGCTGGGTTGTAGCTCAGTTGGTAGAGTACTTACCTCCCATGAAGGAAGCCTTGAGTTTGATTCCCAGCACTGTGCAAACTGGTCTCATAGTCCCAGCAGGCAGGAAGATCAGAGGTTCAGGGTCATACATAGAGAGTTTGGGGGCCAGCCTGAAGTAAAGAAAACAAAAAGCCATTTACTAGTTCTGTTACTCTGAGAAAGGTACTTTACTTTGGGGTTTTGTTTATGTGGAGATGAAATGAGCCAATGCTGAAGTTCAGGGCTGAACACCTGGCCATTTTTAAGCCCATAACTGTATTCTCACAGCTACTTGGATATTGATAACTGAATACCCAGAGAGTGCTTAAAGTTATAAGGAACAAAAAGGATCAAGCTAAGCCAATATGTTATCTACTATGGGCATCTAAGAGGCTCTACCTCAACTTTACATTAGCTTTCTGTTATTACTGTAACAAATTTCCACAACTTAGTGGATTTGAACAATATAGCATTATTACCATCTTGCAGCACAACCTCCATCAGGTATCAGGGAACATATGTTCCTTCTAAAGATTTCAGACAGTACCTCCCTCTCATGCCTTTCTAGCTTCCCAGGGTGCCTTCATTTCTGGGCTTTAGGCCCCTTCCACCATCTACAAAGGTCAAATTTTCAGACTTCTAATCATATAAGCATTCTCTTTGTCTCCCTAGCTCCAATGTTTTTGTTGCCTGTTCCCCCCTTTTTTTTCTGTTTTGAGACAGGATTTCACATAACCTTAAGCTAGCTTCAAATTTATGTGGCTCATGATGACTTTTATCTCTGGATCTCCTGCCTGCACCTCTCAAGTACTGGGATTACAGGGATGGCCTGGGTTCTTTTTCTTTATAAGGAGTCTTGTGATAGTGGTAAGCAACCAGAGGTCTCAGAAAAATCTCCCCATATCGAGATTTATAGCTTAATTATATATATTAAGTTCTTTTATCCTGTTAGGCATTGTTCCCCAGGTTCCAAGGATTAAGACACAGATGTTTGGGAGACCTGTTATTTAGTTTACTATATACCTGCCTGTCTTAGAGAGAGATTATATGCCTGAAATCATCAGGAGTGAACATCTTCCTTTGAACATTCAGAGATTTTTTTTTTTAAAGAACTGTAATGGTATAGCTCTGAATTTATATGCCCCAGTGTCATTCTCTGAAGAACTCAAACATTCAGCCTCAACCTGAAGGAACTGAGAACAAAACCACAACAGAAATTTGGACAGTGGACTTGAAATAAAAGTCAAAGAAAGATTTTGTGAGCTGTTACTGAGTGTGTTGGTATCTGTGAACTGGGTGCCAGGATGCCATGTTTGTTTAAGGTAGTCTATGACTGGAACATTGGAACCCTTTGAAGATATACCTTCTTGTCAACACAGAGACACTTCTGTAAACTTCCTGAGGACAGCAATAGAGATGGGCATGTGCTAGCTGTCTTGCCCCTGTAGACTACAAGAAATTCCCCCACAATCTAGGGGACACTTGGCAACAGTGACTTTTTGTATTGTATCTTCTCAAACTATTCTCAGAAAACACCCTCACTCTATACAACTCTTTTTGTTGTTTGTTTGTTTGTTTGTTTTGCTTCTTGTTTTTTCAAGACAGGTACTCACTATATTGCTCTGACTACCCTGGAACTCACTGTGTAGACCAAGCTGGCCTCAAACTCACAGAGACCCACCTACCTCTGGCTCCCAAGTGATGGGATTAAAAGCATGCGGTCCCCTGCCTGGTTTCTATGCAACTCTTAAGTTTCTTTATCAGTTATTTTTCTCATTGCTATGGCCAAATACTTCACTTAAAGCAAACTTAAGGAGATAGGGTTATTTTGGCTCACATTTTAAGAGATTTCAGTGTTCTGGAAGTGAAGGTCTTTTGCTTGGTGTTTGAGGGCAATGGGAACATGCAACACAGCATTCTCCTGGTGCATCGTGAAACATTATTCTACTGGAAGTGGGACTGGACTGTATCTTTCAAAGCCTGCTCCTTGTACCCACTTCTGCCAGCCGTGACTGCCTCAAAACAGTGCTACATGATGGAGACATGGTGCCTGAGCATATTAGCTCGTAGACAACATTTCATATCCATTCATGATAATGACTATGACCTCAGGTAAGTGTAGTGTTTGGTTCATCTGTGAAAATGTCATTTCCCACATCTTTTTGAGTAGTTAGAGTATATTCAAAATTAAGTTGTCCAGGACTAGCCTCAACTTTCCTTCTGGGCAGTGTAACTCTAGGCATTCTCTTAGTCTGGAGGACTGATAACCACTGCTGTGTTCCTTGGTAATACTAGGGCTCACAGGACCTTGTGTGTCCTTGCATACTGACCCAATGCTTCCAGCTAATTTAGCAGCTTTGCTAGTATTACTTTGGCTTAGAGACATAAAGAAGTCACTAACTGAGGGAGAAAGAATATGGTTAAGAAATATCAAGTCTGACTTTGGTGATTACAGAGATTTTAATGGTACATTGTTTCAGATGTTTACACATGATATTACATTATGAAAATAGTCTATACAAGGATAACCTTCCCAAAAGGTTAAAGATGTGACTACTGTTGCTAGGAGTTCTTTAAAGAAAGGGGTCATTAGTTCATTTATTTATCTGATACGTGTTTTAGGTTTGGCTGGTATATTATCAGAAGCTTAGAACAACCTAATAGTGAATAAATATTCTAATAAGGGAAGAGAGACAATAAGTGGAATAAATGAAGATAATGCATGCTACTAAATGGTGAGGAAATAAATTAAGAGTATGAGACGTGTCAAGGGGCATGGAACTTTCACTGGAGGCCAGGGACCGCCTATCCAAGAAAATGGCATTTGAGTAAAGACCCTGTAGTGGTGAGAAAGTAAGTCACAGCTTTCTGGAGGATTCCATGCAGAGAAAAAAAAAAAAACCCAAAAAACAAAACAAAACTGGTGCAAAGGCGCTGAGGTTGGGAGTTCTTAGTGACTGACTAAATAAAATCATGATCTTTTCTTTTGCTCTCCTTTGAGAGTTACAGAAGGTACTAGAAAGTAAGGAATTACAGTTATTTGAACATTCTCCTGTTTGGAGAAGTGCTATATAAGCATCATACCTATGACTTTAATGAAGGGCAAGCAGAATATGCAGACATTGCCTCTGTTACTCTGTCTCTTTCTTCTCCTTTTCTTCTTCCTCCTTCTTCAAACTTTCAAGATTTACTTATCTTTATTTTATGTGTATGAGTGTTTTTTCTCTGAGTGTATGTTGCTGCCCCACTTGTGTAGCCAAATTAGAGAAAGATGTACTCTTCAGGGAGAAAAAAAGAGTCCTCTATCATGTATGTGTGCTACAAAAATTTCCACTGTTGGTAATGTCAGGTGACCAACATGATGTCACTGAATATGGTTGTTAGAAAAAAATCTGGTGGTGGTCAGTGGCCTGAACAAACTTTGATGAGCTGAGTCATGCTATTGGATAGCATTGGAATCAAGGCATCTCCAGGTGCCTCTAGGTCAGCTTCCTCTGCTAGGATACCTTGATCCACTTCCTAGATGCCCTTACTTACTATGTGTTCCAGTCATTAGCTGTATATTTTGAAATTCATCATTCTTGTTAGTTTTTATCAACTTGACACAAGCTTGAATCATCTGAGAAGAGGGACCCTCACTTGAAAAAACACTGCCATCAGATTGGCCTGTAGGCAATCCCGTGAGATACTTTCTTGATTAATGACTGATGTAGAAGGGTTCACCCCACTGTGGGCAATGCCATCCCAGGGCAGGTGGTACTGGGGTAAATAAGAAGACAAACTGCGCAAGCCAGGAGGGACAAGCCAGGAATCAGGACTCCTCCATATCTTCTGCTTCAGTTCCTGCCTCAAGGTTCCTGCCCCGGCTTCTCCTAAAGATGGACTGTAAGCTAAATGACTACTCCCTTGAAGTTTCTTTTGCTCTTGGTATTTATTACAGCAGTAGAAACCCTAAGACATTTAGACATTAATGTTTTCTTCTATGTCAGTAATATCAGTAGTTTGACAAACCCCCTTCAGCCCCAAGTTACTGTGTGTCTTGCTTGTCCATCTTTCCCAGCAGGATCTCATGTATCCCAGGCTGATTTTGAACTTTCTATGTAGTTCAGGCTGGCCTTGAACCCTGAACATTTTGCCTTCATCTTCTTACTGCTAGGATTACAGATACAGCGCCATGCCCAGCCTGAGTAGCTTCCAGCTAAATAGGTGTGTCATAACTTATTTACTTAGACTGTTTCTCCCTTGTGGCTGTTATTAAGATATGGGCTAAGAATATTTTTTATTTGGAAATATATTTTCTTTGGGTAAGTTCCTAGAAACAAAGTGTCTGTATTATAAGGAAGATTTTATAAGACATTGTCAGAAATTTTCCAGAGATACTAAACTGTTTTCCATGATTACTGGCATAGTGTTATTCTGATGTTCAATAGTTTTATTAGAACCTGGCATTGCCAGTTTTCTTTTGCTTAACCACTCTGGTATTGTGCAGTTATTATGATTTTTTTCATTTTTATTTGAAGATTTTTTTATGTTCTTATTTGGATCTTTTTATGTTCTTATGTGTCTTTTGTGCAATGTGTATTTCAGTGTTTGTCCCTTTTAGGAGTTTCATCTCTGGGATGGAGGTGTAATGAAATTTTTTTTTTCAAAAGGAAATACAGAGTTTTGGAAAATCTATTAATTGAAGGGCAGGAGTGAAAATCAAGTAGACAGGTAGCCCAGCAGAAATGATTGATTGATAGGTGAACAGTCAAGTACTGATGCTTCTAACTGGGTGACTGCCTATTCCAGTTTGCCTGGGACCGCCCCGTTTCCCAGGACATGTATCAGCCCGGGGCAGGCTTCTGCAAGGTTCCTTCTGCAGAGCCCTGTAGAGGAACAATGCAAACCATCTGCAGGGAAACGGTGTACTGATAAGTTTTCACTGTGAGCACAGGTAGAAGGAAGCATTGGTGGCTAGTGATCTATGGAAGGCCACACAGCTCTTTACCAGAAGCAAAGCCAGTCAGTGCATGAGCGGGACCCAGCACACCCCATGCTGTGTCTCACCTATGATGGGAGGAGTCAGGGAAATGAGGAAGGTTATCATCTGCTGTTAGGAAGAGTTTAGACAAATTAACTCTGGTGACTGGGCTCATTTGATTTGCTTCATTCATTCTTTTCTGACCAAATGCAGTTGTGCCTGGAAAAACGAAGCCACTGAGTTCTGTAGCCAGTCATTCATATCTTATAAAATACTGTGCAAAATCCTTTCCACAGAAAATGCTTTGTTGCAGAAAGTGTAGTGATAAGAAAAGTCTGGTTACTGTGGTGAGAGGCTACTACTAAAGATGACACTTTTAAAGGCTTCAGAGAATTAGGAACAAAGGATGAAATTCATCTTAGCAGAGTTGGTTGCTAGGCAGAAAAGAATGCATACAGTTGTTCAGAAGAGACACTTCTAAAAAAAATAAAAGATGCACTTCTAAGGGCCAAGGCCATTACTCCTTTTCCTTTACACAATGATAAGGAAGGTTGGGCCTTGATATGTCTGCTATTTGTTTCACACTTCATATATTCCACTTTTTCCTGATATATTTTTACAGTGTCCCTGTATCAATTATCTACTGTCCCCTGTTTTAGTCCCTGTTGCTCTGACATGGCATAAGCACAGCCATCTTTTGTCTTGCGTTGCCCCAGAGGACCCAGATAGAGACTTGCTTATAGATAATATTACTGTTTTGTTTTCATGTCTTTTTAAAAAATAACTCTTGATATGTTACCACATTTTTCTTCTTAATGTTTTTTAAATGCCCTCAGCAGGATCAGTCCTATCAAAAGAATATAAAAAATACAAGTGTTTCCAATAAGGGACATTCATATTAATAAATGAGACATAAATATGCTTATATATGTATGTATTTTTTTTCTTGGAAGGCGATGGATTGTTTTGTTTGGATGAGACAAAATAATTGAATCAATGTACACAATTCCTTCTGCTGCTGTTTTGCAAACAACAACGTTTCAACCCACAGTTGTCACAATTACATATCCTTGGCAGGATTGCTATTTCAGTTAAGGCCTATGAAGCCATTTTTGTTGAAATCAGCCTCAGTTGGATAGAATAACCAGAGACTATGAACCATATGGAGCTCTATTGTATGTGATTTTAGCAATTCAGTGATTATGATTTTTAGATCAGTCAGCAAGCAAGTCCTTCTGTGATCCTCTTTTTCTTGAGCTGGGAACAGACATGTCAGAGCCTCAACAGAGCATGCAAGTAGATGATGCCAGTCTTAGACTGATACTTGTGCCAATCAGGGCTTAACCACAGGTACATCCTATGATTCCAAAATGATATAATGGAACTGTGACCTCATTTGGGGAGTGGCATAAATGATGAGAAAGAAGGGTCGAGGGTGAGACAATGGAGGCAGTGAGGGTGCTGTTGGTAGAGGTGTCAGCAAACTTGGCTGAGTTATGGAACTGATTGTAGGTGAACAACATGACTGGAATCCAGAAAATGGGAACAAGATGTCAGACAGCAGAGGGAGGCCAGGCCAGATTCTGCAGGCCCTGATTATATTCATTCATTGGGTTAGCTGAAGCATAAGTAATAGTTCCTGTGTGAGTGTGTTTAATATGATGTTCCTGTTCTGATTAACTTTTAGAAATGTCATGAAAAAAGTATTACGTATATCTAATATTATTTAAGAACAAAAGAAGCCACAGAAAGATTTTAGGCAGGGGTATGGTACAACCCTTGTATCCACATTGCAGTTGTAAGTATCATTCCAGCTGACAAGAATTATTTGAGAGATGAGAGTAGTACAGTTGCCACAAGAAGCACCTTGTCATCTACAGCCAACACTGTGGCTCATCTGGAAGCTTGTGGCTCATTTTGGCAATAGTCATGGCTCTGGAGTTAGGTAACAGAGGATCTCTGAGTTGATTGTGTAAAGGTATAGCTAGTTTTAGAGAAGTTCCAGTATGTCCAGTTTAGAGTTGTCAGAGGAGTCTGTTACAGAAAATGGATTCTATGATTAGCTAATTTGGAAGGTAGTTATGCTAGTAAATAGAGTATAAACAAGAAGGGGATAAAGCTTTCAATACTGCCCTTGACTTTTCAAAGTCATACCCCACTTCACAACCAAAAAACTATGGGATTAGGAAGCTACTCTATGTTGTCACTACAGATATAACTCATACAGTCTGTAGTTTCTTGCCAGCTTACCAAAACAACTATGACACAAACACCATTCCACATGTTATATCAGAAAATGTTCTGTCAGCTAGGAAGAAGATACTAAGTCTTCTGTTGCAGTCCTGACCAGATCCTTCAAGAACAGGCCTTGTGATCCTTGATTTTGCTTTAGCTCTGACTGGTACAACCTGTGCTATGTCTGGCTACTTGCTGCACAAGTAGAGTTGTGCATTTCGGGAAGACCCTCCAGAAGGATGCTGTACTGCATCATCTGAGGCCATTCGCTGAGTCAATGACAGAACTGAACTAGGCTTGCCCTGTTTTTAGTGGATATTTACTAAAACCTTAATCCTAGAAGCATGTATTTGGGTATTCCCAGAGGACCTGGGATCCTCCTTTAGTCAATTAGAGCTAATGATATGTAGCTTCTAGAACACTTGGGGGATTAGGACAAATCTTATAATATGTAGGAGAGGAACAAAACACCTGACACAAGTTGAACTTTCAGTAAACCAGGCATCAAACAAAAACTACAGGGTGTCACTGCATAGCTTAGTAGTAGAATCACAATCCCCAAGAGAAGGATAGCATTGCTTAGTGCTGCATGGTTTGGTGGTCTGGGTGGATGTAGCCTTTGTACTGGCCATATGGAATTTAAAGAATGTATATGCCCTGGAAAATTGCTGAGATTTGTCTATATGCTAATTCAGTTCTTTTTTATGTATATTTTTTTCAGATTTTTCATACCCGTCTACAATATATTTTGATCATTTCCACTCTCCCTCCCTTCACCTATCAACTCCTCCCAGATCCACTCCTCCCAATTTTGTCTCCTGATTTTTACTGTTGTTTTTTAAATAACCAACCAAGAGTCAAATTTGTGCTGCCTGTATTTTCACATGTGTCGGGACATTCACTGGAGATTGACCACTCTCTTAATGAAATAGACTCTTCCACCTTCAAGCCTTCATCTGCCAATAACTCCTCAGTCAGAGGTGGAGCTTGGGAGAGCCTTTCTGTCATGCTAGAATGTTGACTGGCATGAACTTGGGCAGTTCTTGTGTAGGCAACAATAGCTACTGTGAGTTCACTAGGAAAGCGGTTCTGTCATGTTGAGAAGACACTGTTTTGCTCTGGTCCATCCTGTCCTCTGACTCTTGGAATTTTCTCACTGCATCTTCTGTAGTAGTCCCTGAGATTTTGGAGAATTGGATATGCTCTAGACCTCCTGATTGTAACTGCACATTCCATGTACACTTACTCTCAGGACTTCAACTAGTTGTGAGTTTCTACACCAACCCCTGTCTACTTCTCAAAGTTAACTTCTCTAGTTCTTTCTTTTTATTATTTCTAATGAGTTTTTTTTTTTTAGTAATAAAAATGCTATGTGCAGAAACAATGAAAGGAAGGTCCGTCTTCTCAGTTTTTTGAATTTTATTTTTAAAGGTATTCTTGCAACTATGTACTGTACAACTATGATTTTTTCTTTTTCCTCTTTGCAGCAATTGGACCATACAATAGCCAGGGTGTATGCTTTTCTTTACTTTTAACTCACATACAGAACGAAGCACCTTTTCATGGCAGCTGTGTGTTTTTAACATTTGAAAAGTTTGTTCTGACATCTATTCATAGGTGACTATCTGCAGAATGCACCTTTAGAAGTAGAAAGGTAGTGTCCATGATTCGAAGCAGTTAGTCTCTTCAAACTGCATCTCATCTTACACTTTTGAGTAGTCTTGTATAACCACCCTTGCTGCCTACATATCTGCAGCAGTGTGATATCAACTGGTTTTGGTCTTTGCCAGTGAGGGGTGGGAAGAGAAAAGCTAATAACAGCATAGGCCAGAAGTAATCCTGACAAGGGGAGAGAGGTGAAAGATGAACTGGAAGAGATGAGAGAAGGGAAGCTAATAAGCTTCCAACAATGACTGTATGCCAAGCAGTGACTTGACCAGACACCTCATGTTCTAACATTCATTTTGACACACCACCTTATAAATACTCCTTTTTAAAAACTGTGTGTATGTGTGTGCACATAGGCATACATGTGTGCACGCGCTCATACACACACATGTGCCTCAGTACATGTGGAATGTCAGTGGAAAACCCCCGTTTGAGGTAGGTTCTATTTTGTACTGCTGTGTATGCCAAGCTAGCTTCTAGAGATTTCTTGTTTCTGCAGCCATATCCCTGTAGAGGCACTGCAATTACAGATGTGTTCTCCAGCATCTGTCTTTATGTGGGTTCTTGGGATTTGAACTCAGGACCTCATTCTTGCCTGAGAAGTACTTTCCCCACTGAAGTGATCTTACTTTCTCCTAAGCTGTCTTATTCCTTGTGTCCTTTGCTGACCAGTGTCTGCCTTCTCTACCTCCTGTGAACTTCTCAGTTTCCCACTGAGGAAACCAACACACACAAAGTCTAAATGATTTATCCCAGGTCCCAGATCAACTTAAATTGAGACAAAGGATCTAATTACCATTCCTTACATGCTAGTTTAGACTGGGATTCCAATCTAGACTGGAAAGGACTCAAAGGTTTTAATTTTCTCAGGATGAATTTCACCCACAATTTGAGGTTAATAATTGGGTCAACTCCAGCCATTTTCTGTAACAAAGAGTTTCTTTGTAGAGAAGTTGGGAGAGTAAACACACTGGCATTTTCCCCATGTTGATGATTAGTCCTTTGCTTTTGTTTTTGCTTTGTTTTGTTTTTGTGACCAGATCTCATGTAGCCCATGCTCTTCTTGAATTCACCATGTGCCCAAGGTGACTTGAACTCCTAATTTTCATGCTTCCTCCATACCTGCTTATGGTCAGTCAGTTCTTCAAAGGTCTTCCCTAGGATACATGTGTCCTCTCCTTCAAACTACTATAGTTCCTCAAGGAGAATATCACTAAGCTATGTGTAATAAAGAGTTTACTATTTTTGTTTTAAAAAATTATGTGTTCCCTCTTGAATTCTACCCTTAAAGATCAGCACTTTAACGCCTTTCAGGATATCTCCCGGTGCAGGCTCAGAAGTGGGGCTGTCACCTGTCATTTCTTCCTGCTCCTCTTGCTCATGAGCCCTGAGATGGAGGAATCACTGCCTGTCCCTCATGCTTTGGAGCACTGGGAGAGAGAGGATTCACTGGGACTTCCTTGGCTTTATACTTCACTTATTTTTGAGTCATCTGTGTAGATCAGGACGTTTTCCACCTGAATAAAAAATGTGAGGCTTCAAGCTCTCTCTAGAGCTTTAATGATAGGTGCAAAGTCACAAGGTCCCAGTGAGGAGACAATGTCTAAATGACACAAAAACATGTGGTGGCAGAATAACAAGTAGATGAACCTTAGAAAACAACCTTTTATAATGAAAAAAATTAACCTGGGCCAAGGACATTTTTAATTAAGAAAGTCCGAGGTCTGCATTGTACCAACTGAACAACATCGTCGCACTGGTCATTCCTTTAGCGTAGAGCCATGAGTGTCTAGAGAATTGGACGTTTATTGTATTTGCCTGAAGCAAGGAAAGTGTCACTGTTAAAGAATGGAATATGAGCACTGCAGTGGTCTTAGAAAGTAACTAGCCCCAAATCCAATTTTATAGAAAAGGAAGCACAGGTTCAAGAGTACATGCTGTTCAGCTGGGGTATCAGCTGAAATGAGATACTAGGCACAAGCCCTGCCCTCGTGGTTGGGTTCAGTTCTCGTTGATTGATCCACTGTGTGTGTGTGTGTGTGTGTGTGTGTGTGTGTGTGTGTGTGTGTACAGATCTACAAAGAGATCAGAATTGACCTCTCTCAACTGTTCTACACCTTAAATTTAGTTATTATTATTGTTTTATGTGTGATTGTATGTAGGGGGTGAGGGGCACATGAGTGTCATGGTGGGAGGAATGCTAGAGGACAACTTTGTAGACTTGGTTTATTTTCCACCATTATTTGGATTCTAGGGATCAAATTCCAGTAATTGAGCTTGCAAAGCCAAATGCCTCTGGTGAGCCATCTTGTCTGTCCATCTTCACCTTATATTGAAACAGGGTCTCCAAGTGCACCTGCTCTGATCCCACTGATCAGCTGAACTAGTTGGCTGGTTGTCTAGCAAATCTCAGGGATTCTCCCTTCTCTGCATCCTCTCACCCTCAAGCAATGAGAAATGGAGCTATACACACTGGCACATCTAGCTTGTACTTTGGTACTGAGAATCCAGACTCAGGCCCTCGTGTTGGTGTCAAGCACTTTATCAACCCCTGCTACAAGAATACAGTTGTTGAATGTTTTGTTCATTTGTTTTTCAAAGTGGACTGGGCCTATTTACAGAATTACTTGTTTTAACTGAGAAAGAATAAAAAATAAGAAAACTAAATTATGTTAAAAGGATAAAGGTAAGGTAGATAAAGCCTTTCATCCTCAGAAGCTGAACTCAAGGATTGTTCTAGAAGTTAGCACTCCACTTGAGGGCTGGGCCTACTGTCTCCTGATCTAAGTAGTGCTGCTATCTTTGTGAATGATCAACTGTTTAAGATGTGTTTCAAATTAACTGTATAAACAACCTGTTGGCGTCCTTCATTATCTGTTTCTCACAGCAAATAGAATGCAGTGTGTTTTTATAACTAGAGAGTTATTTGACTTTTCCTTCTTCCCCACATTTGGATATAGATTGATATAGCATTACTTAAAATGCTGCATATAAATTAAACATTAAACAGGCGATATGGAGAAGCTAACTGCCCCAATAGAATCGTTAGTTCTGCAGTCATTGCCTCAAGGACACTCATATTTCATATCGGATGTCCTTCTTTTGAAAAGTGACCACCAAGGTTCAAGTGACATTTAAGGATATAAGGCAGCTGCATAATTTATGGACCATTTTGTTTTGTGTTCTTATTTTAATGAAAAGCAAGGAAACAGACTGTCTTCAGACATTAACATGTTTACCCTGTACTTTTCCTCCCACCTTGCCCCACAGATTGGCGCGTTGAAGGACTACTACCACTTCTACCATAGTAGAACCATTAAAAGGTCTGTTCTCTCGAGCAGAGGAACCCACAGTTTCATTTCAATGGAACCAAAGGTAAGAAAACCCAGTTGGATAGAGACCAAGAAGCAATGCTTCTGCATTTTTCATTGGCGATGACTCTAGGAGCCAGTGACCACGCACGAGGCTCCCATTTCTTTCTCTGTCATAGTATCCTTTGGCTCAGTTGTCCATCTGCCCTCACACAACACCACTCACTGGCTTGATTTTTACTGATGTGTCATTGTCATCCCAGGTGTGGAGCAGCTCAGAGGAAAATAAAAGGATGAGCTTTTATGCAGAATTGAGAGGGGCTGTAGCTTGAGAAGGTAGACCAGTTGATCATGTCTAAAGGAAGAATATGCCATCTCTCTATATGCATGCAGCTTGAGGTATTGTGAGCTCCATGGGTATTTTTCCCCTAATACTCTTAAGCCAGTATTGACTTACATTAATACTTACTATTTTTCTTGGCGTTGGTAGTCTAGAACCAGGCTGGGACAGAAAGAGTGCTTGCAACCACAGAGGCAAAAGCCAGCTCCTACTCTCGGAGGTTCATCTAATATCCTTCTTGCACCTGGTCCTTTTGGGCTATCCAGCAGTGTACTCGTGGGAGAACCTAGAAGGAAGTAGTGACAAGCATGAGTCTTCTCTGTTATGACATAAGGTGGCTTTGGCATGAGAAATGGGAAATGAAGAAGTATTTGGGACAAACTAAGAGAAGATAGCTAAGACACTGACATCAAGTGAAGTAGTTGTCCTTATTAAGCCTGAGGAAGAAACTGACCTCCATAGAATCAGCTCTCCAAGACATGCTAAGTAATGAAGAAACAGAGGCAGCCGTGCCAACTTATCTTAGATCCTCTTTGGGCTCACGGTATATAATTCAGTGTTTAACTTATTTTGTCTATTCTCCTCCATTGTGACTTTGGTTTGTCTTAGAACTTTATTCTCAAATAAATTGGAAAACAAGTTTCTACCAGCAAGCATAACAGACTCAGCTAGAGGCTCTTGGAAAATTGTACTTCTTGTTGAAGAGGCTCTTTTTTTATGCAAAGTAAATATGTTATTTTTATTTTAATGGTTTTTTTTCACTGTAATCTTTTATTTTTTATATAAGTACTTTATTTTTTTTTCTTCAAGTTACATCTCAGTCACAAGATGCTTCTACAATTCAATGAATTATTTGGAGTCTTGCCTTTTTTTTTTTTTTTATGGGCCATAGTTTGCTCTGTGTTTTAGGGTTTCTATTGCTGTGAAGAGACACCATGATCACAGCAATACTTATAAAGGAAAATATTTAAATGGGATTGGCTTACAGTTTAGAGGTTTAATACATTATCATCATGGCAGAAAGCATGGCAGCACACAGGTAGACATGGTGCTGGAGAGGTAGCAGTGACAACTACCAGCTGGCAGCAGGACGAGAGTGAGAGTTACACTGGGCCTGGCTTGAGCATTTAAAACCCCCAAACCCACCCCAGTAACAACCAGGCCACACTTACTCCAACCAGGTCACATATCCTCATCACACCATTCCTTATGAGCCTACGGGAACCATTTTCCTTAAACTATCACGCTCTATTTAAACTTGCCTTCGAATATTATGGCACAGTGTTCATGACTGTGAAATTGCATTTCCGTAGTTAAAGAAAGTATATTTCTTTCAGGCCCCTCCTTTTGTGTAATATATGGATATCCCCTAATATGGACACTTCAGTGGCCTGTAAATAATGTGTACATATGTATCTCTATTTAGACCAATTTTTCTGGTGAAGTAATCTGTTGAGACAGTCTGAATTTGCTATGTTTTTAAGATAAAGTTGCAATTCTTTCATTGTTAAACAACTGTCTTGAACTTTGGCAATTAGTATGACTTCTATTTCAGACCTCAGGTATACAGGCTACGTGAATTTAAAAAGTTGACTTGAAAATTAGGAACATAGTATGGTGAGACTTTGTTCACCCCCGGGAGGATTTACTACATAAGGAACTATTTCTGTCCTTAGTATTATCTTTGGCATCTTGGTTTTCTTTTTTATTATCTTTGTGCATAAATAGCTTGTGTATAATCCAACAGACACCTTGGATCCTAGGCCATCCAGTACATAAACACCCACCCTTCTCACTGAGTCCAGGGGTGCAAGGCCAGTTAGGCCGGCCCAGTGGCACCTGTGTCATTTTTCCTCCTCAATAAAAGGAATAGGGCTATGCCTTAATCTCCACCCTTCCAGTTCTGTCTATGACTGCTACTCAGACTACCACAAAAATTGGGTTCTCTACCCTTGTATTTCTGTGGTCCACTGATTCATTGGCTATTTCTTGAGACCCTAGTGTCTCTAGCCCCATATCAATCTCTGGGGTGCCCCTTGGTTCTCCCAGAGCAGGTTTTGGGGACCCTAAGAGTAGTATGATGGTTCTCATAGTTGGGGTTTGGGGGGAAAAGATAGAAGGTGTTTCTTTCCTCCTTGAACTCCCTCAACAAGCTTAGGCTAAGTAACAATTTTTTTCTTTCAAAGTTAGTGAAACAAAATAAAACCCACCAACATTTTTGTTTAGAATGAAGCTGTACCAAAAAGGTTTCCAGATTCCCCATGCTGTCCAGCCTCCCTTCTCTTCTTAATCTGTGCATACACAGACACATTCACACATGGGTATTTCCTGAACTTTCAGAAATGACCTACGAATATATTCCTTCAATTCAAACTCATATAAATCCTGAGGGTCAGGCATGAAGGTTGGAGTAGTCTTCTTTGTATATCAACCATGAGGTCTTGTGTTTGGTTCCCAACAGTACTAAGTAAATAAACAAATAACCAACAGCACTAAAATAGGAAACAACTCCACTGTGCATTCATTAAGCATGAGGACATTCTACCCTGTAATCATGAGTACAGTAATGGAAGTCTGGATATCAACATTGACTTGGTGTTTACATTCTCAGTGCTTTCTTCTGTGGTTCAGAATCACACTTAGGTGCCCTGGATCCCAAGTCCTTGTCACTCTTTTATATGCCTCAGCTTTCTCTTTAGAAGGGTATAAGCCAGTGGTTTAACACAAATACATTTCAAGTTGGGTGTAGATCGCCTTCTGATTGTATTTAAGTTTCATAGGAATGCTTTTGGTCACACACCTCTAGGAGTAGATGCACCTTTCTGTGCATCATAGAGGAAAAAGATGCTTGCTTTTTCTGTTGTTGTACACATTGATTTTAACCATGTGGTTAGGATGGGCTCTCTGCTTTAAGACAGCTATTTTTTTACTGGGTGTGGACATGCCTCTTATTTTGAGCACTCAGGAGGCTGAGGCAGGAGGATCATGATTTTGAGGGTAGACTTGAGTGCATGGTCTGATTCTGTCTTAATATAAGTAAGTAAATAAATATGTCTGTTTTTCTTTTCTTAATCAGTAAGTACTTAAATGTTTTGTAGGAAGACATTGAAAACTATATATATGTAGTCTATTTTCTCTTGCCATAACAAAATACTTGAGGCCAAGTAATATGAAAAGAAGTTTACTTTACTTCAAAATACATGATTTTGAAGCCTAAACAAACAGCATAGGATTGTTTCTGGTAAGGGTTTCACATGATGGTGTTACATTATTGATGGCATCATGGTGAGAGTTGTGTGAGAAATTTTACATGGCAAGACAAGAAGCTAGTGAGTAGGACGACAGGCTCTTTTAAAATAACACTCTCATGGGGCTTACTGGCCTCCCACAAAGCCCCCACTTCTTAAACATCTGATTAGTGACCAGGCTTTCAGTTCATAAACCCTTTGGACCACACCACACCCAAGCCATAGCACTATATGAATTCCCATGTTCTTCTTTTACATCCATTACTCTGAGTTAACCTCATGAGAGTATAGAATGAATGCTCTGGCATGCCAGTCACTCCTTAAAGTATGGTGGAGTGCTTGCTGTGCCAGAGCAGAGGCACATTTGTGGGATTAGACCATGGGAACTGGCTTTATGGAGGACATTGATGATGTTTAACTTTATGCTACTTTTAACTACCACCTTTTCAAGAAAGGGAAAATGGCAGGTTGAATCACACCAAACAGGCTTGGGTTTGTTTACGCTACTAAATTGCATGCCTGCTTCTGACTTTACCCAGAGAGTTGAAAAGAAGGAAAGACCAGAGGAGAAACACTGGGAGAGTAACCCTCTTGATTCTAAGAAAGTTGTGTGGTCAGCTGGGGCACTTGAGCCTTGAAAGCAAGAATAGCCTTGATTCCCACGCGTTAGCATCACATTGTGATTATCATTTTAAATGACAGGGACTCACAGACTTCTGAGATGACAGCAGTAGTATAATAATAACATAGCTTGGCAGGAATTGTTGGCACATTTTAAAGCAGTGGGACAATAAGTCTTCATTTTTTCTGTGTGTGGTGTGTGTGTTATGCACCCAAGAGTGAGCACATGCTTAACTTTGCTTGTGCATGTAGAAACCAAAAAAAAAAAAAAATCTATGTAAGGTATGCTCTTATTACTTTCTACTTTAGTTTTTGAGATAGTATCTCATGAAACCCAGAGCTTGCTTTTTTGGCTAGAATTTCCAACCATGTCTTCATAACTTTATCCACAGAGTCACACCCCCAAGCCATCATCTTCTTCTTCTTCTTCTTCTTCTTCTTCTTCTTCTTCTTCTTCTTCTTCTTCTTTTTTTTGAGTGACTAGTCTTTCTTCAGAGAACCAAACTCCTTTGAAGCAATATTCTACTCCCATTCCCAGGGCTCCATTCTTTTTGAATATTTAATTTTTAAATTATGTGCATATATGTGTGTGTGTTTGTGTGTAGGTCTGTTCAGGTGCCCACAGAGTCCAGAGAGGGTGTCTGATTCTCTGAAGCTGTAGTTATAGGTGGTTGTGAGCTACCCTGCATGAGTACTGGGAGCCAAATGGAGTCCTCTGCAAGAGCTGTGCAGACACTTACATGTGCAGCTACCTCCCTAGCCCCTCTGCGAGTTTATTAATTAATCTTGTATGCATCTTTGACAGACATAGTCAAAGTTATGAAAACCTGCATTCAAACCCCTGGTACCTATATCAAAGCCAAGTATAGCTGCACATGTCTGTAACCCCAGTGTGGGGTAGGTAGAGATAGCTGAACGCAGGGGCTCTTGGGCCAGTAAGTCTGGTCAAAGCAGTGAGCTCTGGGTTCAAGGAGCAATGATGTCAAAATGTGAAGTAGAGAGTACTAGAATACAAGAGGCACCCTCTGCAGGGCATTGTGTAGGGTCGAGCAGGTGACCAGGGAAGATTTTTTTTCCTTTTCCTTTTCCTTTTTTTTTTTTTTCCTTATCAAGAAACAGAGGGGGCTGGAGAGATGGCTCAGCAGTTAAGAGTACTAGCTGTTCTTCCAAAGGTCCTGAGTTCAATTCCCAGCACCCACATGGTGGCTCACAACCATCCACAATGTGATCTGATGCCCCTCTTCTGGCTGCAGGTGTACATGCAGATAGAGCACTTATATACATAAAATAAATAAATAAATCTTTTTAAAAAAAAAAGAAACAGAGAAACATAAGTCAAAGTTTTCTTTTATTTTTTTAATGTTTATTTGTTACTTCAAGTTACATCTCCATCACAGCCCTCTCCCTCCACCCCTCCCAGGCCCACCCTCCTACCCTCTCATCCTTCCCCCAGAATGCATAATTCTTTTTTTTCAGTCCAACAAATGGTTCTTTCTCTTATAACAATAAATACAGTACAAAAAAAACTGAAATAAATAGGCCACAATTCTGAGAGTTATATGGCTTACCATACATTCTCAATATCCAGTCCATATGTATTTGGTCCCTGACTTTAACATTCTACTATCTAACTGTCTCCACGAGTTTAAAGTTCTCTATCTAACTCGGCTTTCATACTAACTTGCATCACAATTTTAAAAACATCTTCTTAGATCCAGAACTCCCTCTTGATTCCTAAACAACTCAAAATTTAACTATGAGACTCTAGCTATCTATTCTTCAACCACCTCAGAGACCTGAGAGGGATAAATATATCTGATTATATAGGAAGTGCAGGGCCTGCAGCTTCCAAAACTAAGAAATGATATACCAGTGGCTGCCTGGACAGTTCCCAATTTCTCTCCATACATTACAGCATCAATCTTCAGCCATTTGGCCCCATTTCTCTGACAAACATTGATTGTAGAGCAGGAATTATGAAGGACTTGTCTACCCTGTCTTGGCAGAGCTAGGCTGTTGACTTACCTAGAGAGGTAGGGCATATTGAGTTAAGGGGGAAAAGAAAAACCTGTCCAAGTAAAATCAGACATTAGGTTAGGTACCATACTCCGTCTATTTGTGACTAATTGCATGAGAACAGCTTTCTTTCTTCATAATAGAGTTGATCTGGAAGGGTATCGCCTATCTATCTTTTGTCTTTTCTAGTCGTTTGCTCATCTTTAGGTCGCTTACAGGTTGGTTATCTGAATCCAGGACAGACTCAGCGTGTATTGCAGACTAGGGTTAGAAGGATCTTTCTTCCTGAGTCATCCAGTGCCTCCCTCACCACATGTATGGCTGAATGTCCTGTGAAGGACTGCTCAGATGACTTCATGACATCCTGTCACTCAGTCCTATCTCTTTCCTATGAAATACTGTCATAGCGTCCAAGCTCTTCTGAAGAGAGTGTTTCCAGATCAGTTTAAGTGTAATAACAAAGTCCATATGAAATAAGGCAAAATGCTTCTGTATCTGGAGTGATTAAACTTGTTCGTTTTAATCTCCTTGCCTTCGCTTCTATGCACTGTATCTGCTTTTGCCTTCCTGAATCATGTGGAGTGGTACGTCAGCTGTGACGCAACAGCTATGTGAATATAGCTTGGCTTATTCTACCAGAGATGAAATTGTCTCCAGGTCATTGTGGTCCAGGATTAAGTTCAAGTCTTGAAGTCATATGCATACTGCCTTGTTTGCTACATTTGTACATAAGCCATTTCCTCTGATAAGAACTAAACTTTCAAGTGTTGCCTAACAGTGAGAGGCTGGAAGGAGGGAGGCTGAAAGTAATGAAAGACAAACTGGTAAAAGATGGAAAATTCAAGTTCCTTTGTGTTCCAGCATGCTGCCTTTTCTACTGGCTGGAGTTTTAGATTTGTGCTCTCTTCTGGGGTGTGAGTGTGTGTGTGTGTGTGTGTGTGTGTGTGTGTGTGTGTGTGTGTGTGTGTTTTCTTTTTTTTTAACCTCAAGATTGACAGCTGCACCTCTGTACTCATTACACAGATCAACTTTGTATCATCCAATTTCCATTTCACCATAGATTCATTTTCTAAATCTAGAATGTTCTCTTACTGTCAGTTGATCTTTATGTGACCCATGGAGGCCACCAGAACATCAGTTAGCTCTATTCTCAATCTGGGAGGGATCTCCCAATAGATTAAGTGCACGCAAATGAGCTGTCCACACACTTGGAATCCCCCAATAGGTCAAATGTGTGCAAATAAGCTGTTCACACTCAATCTACAGGGTGACTTTGTAGGTAAAGAGACCTTCAAGAAGAAGAAAATACACCCAAGGTCAGCTTCATAAGCTGCAGTGATTTTTTTTTTGTCAGAAATGAATTTTCCATCTGGGCTGATGCATCCTAAACATTAGTCTTACCCTGAGTCCAAGGGCCTCCTGCATAGGCCAATGTGGTGTTTCCATCTGCCGGCAGGCTTTCATCCTGCTGGTCTGTGTGTGCCTGTGTGTGTATGTGTGGTAATGTTTGTCCGTGTGTATGTGTGTGTGTGCATGTCTATGTGTGTGGATGGTCAGTGTTCCAGTGTTCTATTTTAAATGTGATAATAACATAATAGTTGGACTTTATTCTATAGATGGATTTTATAAGTCTCAGAACATCTCCTACATTTGTGCACACTCAGCTGTCAAGTGACCTGGGATGTACTGAAGTCAGTGGCTTTGGCCACCGTGTATTTTCACAAGGTGAGAGTGGCTGTGCTGTCTTGGGAGAGGGCCCAAGGCTTTGCTTTCCTTCAGTCTCCTCTTATCAACACTCCACACCAGCGGTTGAAAAATATTACTGAATATCCTAAGAGTGCTTGGAGAAGCAGAGTGGGTTTGGATCTGATCTTAAGCAGAGAAGAAATGAGTGATGTTATGAGCAGAGAGGATTTGAGGGAGCCTCTCTTGTTTGAGGATTTCTGCTGTAACCCCTGTTTTTAACAGCTATGAAATGTAAACATGCTAGCTAAACTCCATCTTTGCCTTTGAAAGCCTTTCTGAGCATTCTCCCAGGAAAAAAGCATGTCAGCCATAGGTTTGCAATGCCTGATGCTTTCATGGCAAGAAAATAGCTAGAAGTGCCAGAGTGTGGTAGACCCAGAGTTCATTGTGTTCTCTCCCCCTTCTGTCTTGCTCATTCCCTTTCTGTCTTGCTTCCAGGTTTCCCAGATGTCTGGACAGTCAGAACACAGAGAGTCAAACTGTACATTTTGTGGATAGTGGATAGGGAAGTCAAACTCCCAGCCAGAATCTCTGATAGGCAGGAATGAATTAAAAAAGATGTTTCAGCCATTTTGGTAAGGCTGCCAAGTGTTTGTAACAGAATGCTTGACCACAGAGATTTTGTTTGAAGGATCATAAATTCGATGCTTATAATGCTAGTGCAGGGAACAAGGTGTGCGAGGGCCTGGCAGGAAATATCTGGACATGCATCAGGGTTAGAGCCACCCTTGCCATGGGGAGGGAGAAATTGTACAGCTGCAAATGGGCACCCTCCCCCCTTGCTGCCAGGCCAAGAGAACCTGTCATTCTCCACCTTTAATAGCATTTTCTAGCACTAAATATGGGTAATCTATCCAAAATTATTAACTATTTCTATGAGTCAAAGGAAGCAGATTGGAGTGGTGTCCCGGCTTGTGACCCCTTCAGGTTGGCTCTTAGGATGCAGGGAAGAAAGCATGAATGATGGCTCCTGGCATTTCTGTGGTTTGCTTTCTTCTGACTCTGCTCCATAGTGGGACTCCAGCATGGTTTCCCTCTGTATCTTAGGATTTAAATTGAAATCACCCAGTAGTTCTGGAGATCAAACCCGGGGACTTGCACAGTCTCAACAGGCACTCTAGCTCTGTGGGGTTTCTGTAGAACTGATGTCTTCTAGGATTGTGTAGATAGTCAGCGGGTTGCTCAAGGCCACCCTAGGCGAAAGTGGTGGAGGACTCCTCATGCTTCTTCCAGCCACCTACTAGCTTTGCATTAAGACCTCTTAGTACCCTGGGAAAAGGCTTAACAGTGAATAGGATAATTAAAAAACATAAAAAGGAAAAGGCGTGATGGCTGTAAAGAACAAGGTGAATATTCAGTGTCTAGAGATTGTACAGTCACTTCAGCTATGTGCAGGAAAGTTACTTGCTGTAAAACCCCCCTTTTTTCCCATAGTTGATAAACTATTTCTAAGATGTTCAAACAGTATATTTTCAAGACAAGATCCCACTTGCCTTAGGGGTGGCAGGCCTGGAGAGTCACAAAACATCTTAAAATATCCCAAGCATCTTAAAAAATCCCCAAACATAGGCATTTGATTTAGAAAAGGTAGCATAATAAAACCCTGACATTTTTTAGATTGGCGTTAAAAGGAGAATTTTGATTCTATTGTTTGTTGAAATCCTAGTCAAGTTAGGAAAGCATAAATAAACAAATAGGGGAGACATGGATACAGCACAGAAAAGCTCCATACCAACTAAAACCCAGAGCCACATCAGTTGTCTGACCATGGGGAGAAACCACTCCAATCGTGCATTTAGCACAGTGAGAAAAGCTCCATACCAACTAAAACCCAGAGCCACTTCAGTTGTCTGACCTTGGAGAGAAACCACTCCAATTGTGCATTTATCACAGTGTAGTAAGTGCTTCTGCCTTTTGTTTTTGTGCACAGATTTCTCAAGGGTCAACCAGTTCCTACAGTACAAAAAGAGACATGTCATGGCAAAAAGAGCCTTTGAATTTTTATTCTTCTGTCTTTGTAGGGTGAGCTCTTAGCTTCTATCACATTCTCCTGTTTGAAGTGTCAGCATTGCTCAGGCATGCCTTTTAATCTGTGATAGAAGAAAATAGTATGAGCTCTACATGTAAGAACGGATGAAAATGTAGGTTAAATCCTTACAATGGAATACTAAATGATGATGTCTATATGTACAGATACTGAAAGATCTCCAAAAACATTTGAAAAATTTACAAATACTATGCAAAAAGCATATAAGATATATTTTCATAGAAACAAAAATGAATTGTCTGTGTATGGCTGTAGTTACATATGGAATAGAATTGGAAAAGTAAATAAAATAACTTTTGTCTTCTCATACTGTATGGTATTTTTCTTTAAAAAATCCCTACCTTTCACTTGGCATCATGTCCTACCATTTGGTCCTTTTTGAGACTTGTCACACATTCTGTGACTGTATTCCTTAGCATTCTTCTTCCCTTTTGTTCTTCACTAACAAAAATCTCTCTAGAAGGTACCATGAGAAGAAAGAAGGAAAAAGAGACAATGAAGAATGACTTCTCAGATTCTGGCCAGACCAACTAGTAGATTAGCCAGGCTGTATGTCATTCACAAGGAAGGAAACGTTTTGAGGCTATGGTGATAGTTACAATTTGTTGATGGGTCTTAGTGATTATTGGAGAGACCAACGTCCACTCAGTACTTCTCTGTCATCTTCATGCTAAGATTGTCAATTAACTTTAAATGATATCTTTACTGGACATCTCTATTTAAATGATTAATAACTATCAAATGCATAAAATGGTATGTACAGAACGCTACATTTTTATCTATCACCATGGCCTCCAAACCTTCTTTTCCCCTTATAATTGGTACCCTGATCAATGTAGTTGCTAAAGAAAACAATAGAGCAGTCATTTGTGAGTCTTTTCTCTAGACTCCCTTTTTGGGTCATTTAGTCATGTGCATTGCTATGCCAGTACAGTTTAGTTTATCTTAGAGCAGTGCCTCTGTGTACCTCCCTCCCCTGCACTGACCCCAGCCTGTTTCATCCCACATCATCCTCGGGTTGGTCCAGCACCATCATCACCTATGCTTCTGAGTATGATTGTCCAGAGTCATTCTCAGAGAATCAACTTCCAAAGATAAAACTGTGAATAAGCTTTCCAATGGTTTTCCATTGACCTTCAAATACAATTCAGCTTTTAAAGTGTGATCCTGAAAGGCTGCTCTGGCCTGGTTCTTTCCTAATCTTTGGAAATTTCTCTGTGCTCATCACACTGAGCTTCATCTTTCTGTGTCAATTTGCATCTTAAAATTAATTCTCTGTTCTCCATGCCTAAAGTATGTCTTCTTTGTTTTTTGCGTGGTGCATGCCTCATCCTTCTCCTCTTATTTTGTTTTGTTTTATTTTGCTTATTGATACAGTGTCTTACTGTGGAGCCTTGGTGAGCCTGGAGGAGCTTACTGTGTAGAATTCAAACTGACCTTGAATTCATAAAGATCCATATTCCTCTGCCTCTTGAGTACTGGGATTAAAGGCCTATGTCACCACACCAAGAGCTAATTCAAGGCGTCTCATGTAGTCTATGTTGGCCTCCTTGAACTTGCTATGTAGAGGGGGATGATCCTGAACTCCTGATCTTTCTGTCTCTACCACCCAAGTGCTGGAATTACAGGCATATGTCACCAGACCCAGGTTCTCATTCTTCATGTTTAAAAATATATGTTACCACCTTTGGATGATTTTCCTCATAAACATTGCTAAAGTAGATCCTTAATCTCACTGTCTGGCTTCAGGATGTTAATGTCTTTTGTGTACCTACCTAGGTATAAAACTGTATTGTTTCTTTCATTGTCATTTGTTTCCAGGATGTAAATGTAAGGCAGGCAGGAGTCCCTTGTACCTTATTAACTAGGTTATTCCTGTGACCTGGAACACTATGTGCCATGTGGAAACCTGTAGTAGAGTGAGCAGATAGAACAGTATTATTGTGATGTTTAAAAAGGAAGATAAGCAACAGAGGCAGTAGGGAAACTGTGAGCTGTAATTTTTCTCTTAAATTACCTTTCAGTGGCATACAGGGCACTGTTTCATTTTAAGGGTACACATACATATAGCCATTGGAGAAACACTGGTAGGAAGGTTTGGAGGCTTGGCTAGATTCTGGATATCTACATTCTGCTCTCCACTTTAGTACCAGCTTAGAGTTGGTGTTAGCATGTCACTTCTCTCTGCTCTTACTTCACTTGTAAAATCAAGGTGCAGATGAGCTGTTTCCAGATTTTCATTCCGAACCATTAATTACCATCTCAAGTCAGTGTCACTTATGATTTTTCTATTAGTTCTCTTTCCCAGCAGGCGTGCATTTTTCATTTTTCCTGTTCTACCTCATTTCGAACATCCTCCATCTACTTTCCCCTCAATATTTAGAATATTTATTATCACATTCAACTCCACTTGTAGATATGCCTATCTAGAAGAGCTGATGTTACATTTAGAATGGAGATTAATCTGTTTGGTTTGCAGATGGGTACAGACTCTAGAGGCAAAGTCTACCTGTCAGCTATGCACCTGTTTAGAAATGAGTGAGTCCTGCAGCTTGTCAGCACAGTGATACACTAGTATGCCAATGGAGCATTGGTTAGTGTTGTGGCCGATGTTCCTGGAGTTCATGAGGAGAGCTGTTCAGAGTAGTAAAACACCACACTAATCTTCATTACGTGGTTTTGAAGCTCAAGATGATAACTAATTTCTAGCTTCTGGCCTGGACTTCCAATATCCAAGATGATCTCCAAGTGGCAGAGACTAGGTGAAGCCCTGCGTTCAACATGGATACAGCCCGGTGACTTGTTCATCATAAGCTTTCCAAAATGGCCCAGGAGAAAGCTGAGGGACAAATGGTTGGCTGACTCTGGGCCTGCTCCCTTGTTCCCTGGAGATTTTGGAGACAGAAGTACTTACTGTTGTTTTTGGAACATTTTAAATACTTTCTAAAAATCACCAAAAATTGAACACATTTTAAAGACATCTGCCCATGGAAATTGAAAGGTAGAAATACATTGGAAGGTGGTGGAACTACTAGCCAGAAGAGGAACTAGAAGAGGCCAAAATTAAATCAGAAACAAGAGTAGATAAGGTAGATGAAAATTATTAGTGTCTATATATATCACTTCTCTTCTTAGTCTACGAGAAAGCTAAGTAAGCATCTTCATTCAGAAGTTCTGAAGCCCAATCTGTCATTCTCAGATAAGAAATGAGACTGAATCCTTAGGCCAAACTCATAAGGACCCAGATGAAAGGCAGCTCTTGTTCTAGATAAAATATTCTAGTAATTTTACGTAAGATGTGGCAAGCCTTTCAGAATTACTTCTTGGACTGGTGGGGATGAGGAGATAATCCTTAACCCACCTGTCATAGGCAGGGAAGGGGTGGGGGATGGAGACTTCTTGAGGGGTTTTCTGAACACCAGGAAAGTCCAAGTCTTCAGGGAACAAGAGAGCAGGCCCAGAGTCAACCAACCATTTGTCCTCTTGCTTTCCCCTTGGCCATTTTGGAAAGCTTATGATGTGCAAGACACTGGGATGTACTCTGCCTGAAGCTAGGACTTCACACCCCAAGCTGGTCTCAGCTACTGGAAGTCCAGGCAAGAAGCCAGAAAGTACCCCTCAACATCAGCTTCTGCACCAACACACAACATTACCACACTGTGAAGCTGCTGCTTGAAAGCACCAAGTAATGTACTTAAAAAAAAACTTTCAAATAAAATAACTCCATGTTTATATCTACCAAATAAAATAACAAGTTTTTAGTTAGGTCTCTCTCAACTATAACACAAGTTATACTTTTGCTAAAGTATTTGTCATTTACCTTAAATTCAACTTCAACTCAGCACCCTGCATTATTATTTGGTAAATAGAGCAGCCTCAATTTACACCTAAATCATTTTAAGATTAAAGGTAGGAAAAAATAGACTAAAAACTGAGAAACACAGCTGACAATAAAGACTCTCCAAATCTCAGTATCCATGACAACAGTAAGTCCGTAGATTTCTCTTATTCCTCTCTCATGAAATGTGCCTTGAAAACACCATTACTACAAAGGAACATGATGGAATAACCATAATTATTTCCCCATGTATTCTATGATGGGGCCTTTAGATTGGTTTTCTGCTTCTAATAGTACCCGTAATACAGCAATCAAGTCCCCTCCGACAGTGACTCTTTCTATTCTGTTTAGTAGAAAGAAAAACTCATTTAGTACTTTGTAAAACCTTTCACAAGCTATTCTCCTGTATACTTGACCTAGAGATCCCCGGGTGTGTCTGTATATGTTATGTGGTATGGTATGGTGTGGTGTGTGTGTGTGTGTGTCTGTGTGTGTCTGTGTGTGTGTGTGTGTGTGTGTGTGTGTGCGCGCGCGCGCGCGCATGTGTATTTGTGATGTATATGCTGGTGGTTGGGAGCTTGCAGTAGTTAACCTGGGACCTGCCACAACAAGGTCACAGCAGACAGAAAACAAAGCCCAATTCTTCCCTAGTATTTTTTTTTATTAAATATTTTATTTTTTTTTCTTCAAGTTACATCTCAGTAACAAACCCCTCCCTATTCCCCCTTCCTAACCCGCCCTTCCACCCTCTTCCCTCCAGAGGTTTCCCCTTTCAGTCCAACAGCTGGTTCCTTCTCTTATAACAGTAAGTATTATACAAAACAGTAGATATAAATATGCCACATTTATGAGAGTAAATTGGCCCAGTATACCTTCCCAATGTCCAGTTTATACCTATTTGGCCCCTGACTTTAACATTCTACTATCTAACCATCTCCATGAGTTTAAAGGTCTATATGTGACTCAACATTCATACTATCTTGCAACACACTTTTAAGAGTATCTTCTTAGATCTATAACACCCTCTTGATTCCTAAACAGTTCAAAATTTAACTATAAGATTCTATTTGTCTATTCTTCAACCACCTCAGAGACCTGAGAGGGATAAATATATTTGCTTATATAGGAAGTGCAGGGCCTGCAGCTTCCAAAACTAAGAAAGAACATACTAATGACTGCCTGGACAGTTCCCATTTTCTCTCCATACATTCCAGCATCAATCTTCAGCCTTTGGGTCCTGTTTCTCTGACAGACATTTGTTGTAGAGCAGGGATTATGAAGGATTTACCTAGTATTTTAGTGCGATTTTCAAACAGTCGGCTAAGTTTTGGAAGAATTTAAGGGAAGCAGCACTGTACTCCTAGTTGCATGACTAGCATTCCACACATTAGTCTTTACCACACAGCTCTGAACCTCTCCATTGTAATCCATCCAAATTCTTAGTGCATTGTAAGTAAATTCAAGTTATCAGTCCACCTTACTGGCATGTAAGATCATCAACTACAGATTAGCTTCTGTTGGAGATTCACGCTCAAGTTTACAGTCACTCTTAGAGTCCGGACAATATCCTGACAAAAGGAAACATTAAGCATTTTTTTCAAGTCCACTCCTACTTAGCTGTTTTCAACAAGACGGTATCTGTCTGAAATTTTTGTCTGCTATTTGGTAGTAAATGTGAGAATGGCTGTTAAAAAAATTAGTTTGGTTAATTTGCACCTAATAGAATTGACTTTGGTACAGTTGTGTTGTAATTTGATGGGTGCTTTCAGTTGTGTGATGGCCACTGCAGTGAAGACAAAGTGATGCTCCGTTCCCTCATTATCCACAGGGGATGAATATTTGTTTCTCATCAACTTTCTGTATCCACATCACTAGGTAACTCTAGTTTGTGTTCCACCCCTGTAGTTGCTGATTTTCTAAGGGGCAAATGAAGGAACTTTAGTAGTCTGGAGTCTTTTCCGTCTGAACTCTTGCATTTGATGTAGCATCTTTGAGATTTCCAGGAGGCTGGATATCCAAAGTCTATCCCCTTTTTCTTGCTCTGCTGAGTATCAGTGGGATACGGATGTGCCACAGCTTGACAGCCCATTCACAAGTTGGAAGACATGTTTAGTGATTATGAGTGTAGCAGCCATAACACGCACGGGCAACATCGGTTCCTAAATCTGCTATTCCGTGGATTTGCACTAGATACTTTTTGCTGTTTGTCTGTAAATTATCAAATCTATTACCACATGCAAGTGGTGCCTAGTAGAATGGTTATATGATTTAGAGACAACCTTGCTACTGTCTCCCTCTCACTATGAAATTTGCAACTTATAGACAAGTTGATAATATGTATTACATCACAGTTTTTATTTTGAGTTGGGAACATGAAAAATACAATTAACTGGTACTATTTCAATACCTAAAATATCTTTCTCATGGGTGACTCTTTTTTTGACAACTGGGCTCAGAGCCTACATCTTTATTTTATTTTTGTACATTTAATTATTTGTGGTGTTTTATTGTGGGTGTGTGGAGGTCAAAGGACAGCCTATGGGATTTGGTTTCTTCTTTCCATTATGTTGTTCCTGGGGCTGAACTCAGGTTGTTAGGTGTGGCAGCAAGTTCCTTTACCCACAAAGCTATCTTGCTGTTCCAAAGAGCTCACAGATTTCTTTCTGGGCAAGACAAATGTGTTGGAGGAGTGTCTCCATTGGTCCTTGGAGGCTGATTTCAGTGCTAGAGATCTAGTTACTGCCCATTCTGAGACACTCTCTGATTGATTAATAAAAGTCTCTGGTGGCCAGTTAGGTCTGTGTGTGAGCTCTCTGTGACCCAAGAAGTTATAACAAGCCACATGGCTGGTTGGGATTAGGTGGTCTGGGATTAATTTAAGTGAGCTAGTTGAGAGTCTGCCCAGCTAAGGGCTAAGCGTTGAAATATTAAAAGGTCTTGGTGTATTTAATTACTGGGGAAAGGGTCGCAGCGGCCTATAGGCCGACAGTCAAAGCTATCCAAGCCCAACAGCCTCCCTCCAAGTGGCTGTCCCTCCAGGCTGCTGGCAATTCCGCTGGTCTAATATAACAGTTTATAGTTATAATAAGTATCTTGCAGCTACCCCAGCAGGTTCCCATCCATTGCCTGGCCGTCCCTCTAGACCTACAGGCCTCTAAAGCAAGTCAGGCCTGCTGATCTTCCACCAGGCTGCTGGTTGTTGAACTAGTTTAATATTACAATTTATAGTTACTAATAAATATCATTGTTAACAAAGTTGCAGTTTCACAAACATTTTAAATTTCCAGTCTCCTCTTAGAAGAAGGTAGATGTGATCTGTTCTTGTCCACTGAGTACTAAGACCTGATGGTAAGTAGGAAAATTTTAAAAATGAGATTAGAAAGTAAAAAAACCACTGTGTCAGTGGTTACACCAGATCAAGTTGCTTAGCCATAAGTCTGGTTGATGCAGGCTTTGGTGGAAAGATGGATGAAGGTGTCTTTCATCATTAGGTTGTTCTTTTGCTTTGGATTGAGAACCAATGCCAAGTGCAAAAGGCATCTGACAGGTGCTGCTTCTTGGATGTCTATGAAAGCAAACGGTATGATAGTTTTACTAATTCATTATGTGCATGGCTCTGTGTGTGCATCCCTTTCTCAGTATGTAGGCATGCACCAACCTGTTGTATGCATTTAAACTGAGGTTGACGGTAGTCTCTTTGTTCTATTCATTTACTCTGTTATCTAACAGAAGGATATTAAACATTTATCAAGTCCCAACACTCTTGAATTTGTAACCCAAAATAGTCAGACCTTGTTAAAAGAAAGATGGGTATGCAGTTTTGTTTCAAGATGAGTGAAGAATAGAGTCACAGTTTAACAGTGTGATATTTAGTGAGTCCCCAAAGCTTCCCTCTCCTCTTTAGATTTGAAAGCAGCAATTGCAGCTTTGAACTAGTGATTACAGATGAAAAGGCTCTTAAACAGACTGTGCATTTAGTGTTCACACAGGAAGGTGTTGTAGTGATAAACATCATATAGGGTAAGCGGACACCGGAGGGCATCTGAATATGTTGATAATTTGTGTTATACATGTGATCAACCAGTTTCTAGAAATATAGAAAGCCAAGTATGAAAATACGCCAGGCATTTCCTCGAAGAAATTCGTATTTCCTCCCCTGTATAGACCAGTGCTCGTCTTAGAGCAGCACCAGGGAAACATTTTTCTTCATAGGTATGCTGGTGTTTGCTGATTTTCATGGTAGGCTCATCTGTCACTTTTAACACTTCAGTAGCATCAATAATATGTCTCTGTGTTTGTAAGCCTCCATGCTGCTTATGAATTTACAGGCACCCATAGTTGGTTACTGAGCATCCTAGTAGGGAGAGGAAGTGCATCCTTAGATCTCCCTCACTCCTACTTCCTGCACTATGGAAGCTGATAAAATAGCTGAGGACGACACAGAGGTGCTTTGTCCTTGTTATGGTGATAGCTTGGTACATAGTTATTGAGTTACAGTGCTGTGGCTTCTTTCTATATCAAATTTGCTCATAATTGCAACTGTAACAATGACAATTTATTACACTTAAAATGTGTGGCTCTCCAGAATGCCACTCTTAATGGAGAGAAATAGGAGTTTGGCTGCATGGATCAAGTTGCTTTAGTCCTCACACAGAGAAAGGAAACATGAGCATGTTTCCTAGACAACCACCAGACAACCTAGTCAGTATCCAGGGGCCATGGCCTGAAGATCTGTCCTCCTCTCTAGCTCTAGAGCTTTCTCTGTGAAGACCAGGTATGTTCAGAGCTTGCTATGGAAAAAGAAACGCCATGGGACAGCATACTGAAGTCCTTTCATGGTGGTTTCCCACACATCTTTTGAAGCACTGTTTGGTCATTCTTTCTGAATCATGAAACATATGTTTCTATTTGATGTCCTTAAAAAGGACCTGGAAATGTTTTTGTGTCTTCACTAAATATTGATTATACCATAATGAAAGACAACATGATTTGTAGATGTTCAGTATATGATTTGAAGGGAAAATTAGTATTTATCAATCATCTATTATATACTAGGCATGGACTGTCATTCATAAACATTATGTAACCTAGAACACTTACAGTGTTTTCAAAAGTCCTTCTTTAGAAGAAGCTGAAGTCAGGGAAACTAATAACTTAGCAAAGCACTTGCTGTTTTTCCTGCAGTGGGCCACCTCTTGCATTTGTTTTTCTTCTTTCTGACAAACAATAAAAGATGGCAATAAAGCAAAATGACTGACAGACCAATGGACAGTGGTCTTTTGTTCCTGCCTGGTTGTTTGAAGATTGCTGTCATCATGAATGATACAATTACTCCCTCCCCGCTGCCCTCCACAAACCAGGACATTTCTGACCAACAGGCTACCTCAGAGGAAAAAAATGGTCATTGATTGTCCTTCACACCAAGGAGACAACAATATGAAAAGACAGAGATGCGATTAACAAAAATACCCAAAAATATACAAGACTGTACCAGATTCTCCTATAAGATACCATCTTTGTATTTGGATTCAGAACCCATTTGGTGATGGCAAAACAACTGGCCATGGTTTGTGATTCCTTGGAATATGCAAAGAGAAATGAGACCAAACAGAGCCTTTCAGGGCATGGCTGGTGTATGAGGAACTCCAAGAAAACAGCAGGAAGAAAGCAAAAACAGAGTGAAAAAAAGATGCTGGTGTAAGGCAAGAACCAAAGGCATAGTGACCAGCCTTCTCCTTATTTTAAACTGCTTTTAACAACTTACATAGTTTTTTTTTAATTTAACTTACATAGGTTTAAATGTCTTAAAACATTTAAACTTTAGTTTATATTATGGCTTAATTCAATTAAGTGATAGCTGACTAGAGCTGGGAACTACCAACACCTATGAAATGAGATAAAAATGCTAAGTACTTCTTGGAGGCTTACTGTTGACCAG
This sequence comes from Lophiomys imhausi, assembly GCA_907164525.1. NCBI lineage: Eukaryota > Metazoa > Chordata > Mammalia > Rodentia > Muridae > Lophiomys > Lophiomys imhausi. The sequence goes on from CAJQZJ010034238.1 coordinate 2,044,460, forward strand.
GCCCTGTTACAATGCTTTTTATAAAGGAATCCAGCGCATCTTGGCCTTTTTTCTCACTCACTCTTCCTCCCTAAGGAGAGACACTTGCTTTAAATTAATTACATTAATTTGAACATAAAGTAATGCCAGGGAGTAAGTTATTGTCCTGCCCAACTGAGCCTTAGAGAGTCATGACCCATCCAGTCATGACCCCCCACTCCAAGTTGCTATGGCCTCAGTGAGAACGCAGAAGCAACATTCAATGTATTTAAAACCCTCGGTCACTGTAAGTAATAGGTTCTTTTATTGCTTATCCCATTGTGTGGATAGGTAAGCAAAGGCCCTAAGAAAACAGATAACTTGTTCAAGTCATAGTTGATAAGTAGTTAAATTTTCCAGGATGTTCTTTTATGACCACTGCATTATATTGCTTCCAACTCTTTAGCTAGTCCTACAGTTGCTGGCATGTGCATTTTATATAAAAATTGCTCCATTTTGATAGCAGTTATGAGTGAGTGTATCAGAGTGGTTAATAGACATTTGGATTTTGGCACTGTGGTGCCCTTTGCAATTCTCAGTGTGAGCACGTATGCTGACTCAGCCTTTACTTAACCTTCAGGATATTATCTGACTTAATCCTCCTGATAACCCATGGAGTAGGTAAGTGTCCTTACCCTCATTTTATAGATAAACTATGGAAGTGCTGGAAGGTTAGGCAATCCACTCAGGCTATAGGGCAGGTAAACCGTGTGGCTAGGGAGGCAGTCCTGATTGGTTATATTCCAAAGTCCAGGCACGCCCTTTGTCACCTCCTAGATAATCTTCCCATGGCAATCTCTGTGTTGATTTCAAATGTCTCATCACACATCATTCAAGTATTTCTTTGAAATATTTCGAGACTTAAGGACCAAATAGAATGTTTTAAACTCACCTTCTTGGAAACTTGAGAGGTTTATGAAAGAATTACTGTAGTATTTAAGATAAGAACTTTGTAAAAATTGAAGTTTTATCTACAAGACACTGAAGATCAATTATAAAGGAAGGTAAAGGTTTCCTGGGTTCTGAAATAAATCCAGGCTTTTCCTGGTGGTATGCCTCTTGCTGAGGTGCTCGTCCCTTTGTCTCTGCTGTTCGTTCTCATTACCCTCCAGTCCTTTTCCTCAACATTTTCATGCTGATGCTTAAATTCACAGGTTATGAAAGACCGATATTAATGTAAAGTATCATATCTGTTCCTAATATTTATAATTTGGAGAAATCAAAGCTTACGTGATAAAGTATCAAAGATGACACTTTAGGCTTGAGGCGGAGGAAATTCACACGATGCCTTCCTGAGCTCTGGCCTCAGCCATGGACCCACCCATCAGGCTGCAAGTCATATGCCCCAGCCCTCCTACCAAGGGTATTATTGATAATGCCCAGTTCTCCATGTGGAGCACACTGCCTTGTTACTGTGCCTTGGTAATTAGATGAATCTGGATTTGGTGCTGACAGAGCAATCAGTGGCAGCCAGTGAGTGAGATGGCTTCTGCTCTTGGCTCGTTGAGGTGACTGTGTGGGTGGTCTTGCGTGCCTTAGTTTCTCCATCTGTTTTAGTGGAAAGGATCATAACATTCTTGGAGATCCCAGAATGGAATGTGCTGTGTAAACACCAGACATTGTTGTTACAATAAATAGCAAATTAATGACTCTAGCTTCAGTTTCCTGCACTAGATGACTTGTGTATGGATCTCCCAGAGATTCAGAAATTGACTCTAGGAAAACAGAAGCAGCAGCAACAACAACAACATATTTTCTAACAGAAACGGAATTTTAGGATTTGAGTTTCTATCTGCTGAAGTGTATATACTCCTGGCTCTCTGTGGGAAGGTGACATGGTGACCACAGATGGAGTTGATGCTCTCTTCCTCAGCCTGCTCTTAGCATCTGTCTCAAGGGCTCTACATTGTCTCACTTTTTGTTTTCTAATTTCCATTTCTATAAATATCTATTTTCCAACTGAAAGCATTCCATTGGAATGTATTGCAGTGTTGTTAGCAAAGAGTGAAAAATGAGAATGTTTCAACAGTGTGGCAGCCTAATGGGAACAGTGAGACAGGTATGGAGATCATTACTTTTCAGAGAGTGTGGACAGCAGAACTCTTTTTGTTCTAAATATTTCTGTTTTGAGATACTCCATTCCCACTTAGTGGTCCACCAAGCATTCAGGAATGGATAATTCTGTCCTCCCCTCACCTCAGAGTGCTGGCTTGTGAAACAAAATAAGGAACAGTGACTTCAAGCCCCAGTGCCCCCATCTCAGACTAATCTTGCTTTGTGTACAGTCACTCCTTGAGAATAGTAAGATCCACTCTATCTAACTGAAATGCCATCAAACTGTCAAATGAGATTAAAACTACTTTATAAATGTGAAAAGATTGGGTAAAATGTAAGGCTTTTGTAATATTGAGATTCATGGTCTAAAATATGGAAAATGGTTTAGCTTAAAAATGATGGCTGGCAGGGGGGCTAACCCTGTGAAACAGGCCTGGGATGAACTCAGCCTTTGACCCAGTCCTTGCAGCATTTGGGAGCTGACCTTGTGCAGCTCCTGACCCAATTGGAACAGAGTTCAGGGGTAGAGCGAGTTTATTGGAACACTTTACTCATACTGAACGCTGATTGACCCAACCAGCCCAACTGTAAGCAACAGATGGAATAAATTCTGTTTTCTGAGTACCAGAGAATATTCATTGGCTACAGATTGGAGATACTATGGTTCAGAGGAAGGACATGACATGAGCATTAAAGGCCAAAATGTGCATTCAGGACATGGGCATCTACTAAGGCAAGGTTCATGGCATCAAGGCCCTCTGGACTTTTTGCTTCTATGTGGTAGTACTGTTTTGAAGATCAAGCAGGATAGTGTTTATGGAACTTTGTCTTAGAACATGCTAGGCCTTTTATTTATATTTATAATTACCCACCCATCCATTCATCCATCTATTCATGCATTCATCCATCCATCTCTGTCCCTCTACTACTCTTTCTCCCCCTCCTTTTCCCTCTTTCTCTCTCTCTCCTCCCCCACCACCACCTCCACCTCTGTGTCTCTGTCTCTAATGTGAGCATTTGGGAAGATAGTTTCAGCTCTATAAGCAAAAGTTTTCTTCCATAACAAATGGAAATGTCATTAGTGAGAAGTAGTAGTATGACAGTTACAGAGGAGAACTTTTACTAGAGGATCATTATAAACTCAAAAGCTGTATTCATCCATTCATCTAGCCAGTCAACCTTCAGTATTTTCTTTGGAACCTAGCAGGGGGATAGACGTGGAAGCTGATGTTTTGGGTATGCCGTTGTTATACATGAAAGAAGGGATCTCATAACATGGAGGGCACAGAGTGTAGATGAGTGTAGTTTAATTGTAGAATGCAGAGTGCCTTAGAGGAGATGGAACTATTGAACAGTTCCTAAGGACCAGAAGTTTGTCAATTGGAAGAAGACTGAAAAAAAGCTTCAGATGTGCCAGAATGGCACTGTGTGGCCACATGTCATTATGGAATTCAGCTGTGTGTATATATGGAGTAAGGGTAGGAGGGACAGGCTGATTGGGTAGCTACCACCAGAGTCATGTCACAAAATGCTACTTAGTCCATGCTCATGAGTTTATACCTCATCACGCTTGTTTGCGGTGTCATATTATGATGTAGACTGTCTTGTTTGTATTAGAAAAGGCTGCCCCTGACCCTTCAAGAGCTGCACATAGGATTTGATGTTTCCTTCCCAGAATAATTTGTTGGAACCCACTGGAATTCTTGCCTAGTTAGTAGCCATGTCTGATGATACATATCCCTGTGTGGCTGGACCCACAAAACTCTGGAGCTGTGCCAATAACAGGTATTTATTTGCAGATGAAGCTTAGTTAGTCTGGTAGGGATTTTTGATAACACAAGCTATAGTTATCTGGGAAGAGGAACCTCCATTGAGAAGATGCCTCCATTCAGATTTCCTGTAGACAAGTCTGTAGGGCTTTTTCTTGATTAACGATTCATGTGGAAGGACCCTGCGCACTGTGAGCAATGCCATCCCTGGGCAGAGGGTCCTGGAGTATATAAGAAAGCAAACTGAGCAAGCCATGGGGCGCTAGCCAGGATGCAGCATTTCTCATTCCTCCATGGCCTCTGCTTCATGTTTCTGCCTCCAGGGTTTGCCCTGACTTTCCTTCATGATGGATTGATTATAAACTGTAAGATGAAGCAAACCCTTTATGTCCCAAGTTGCTTTTAGTCAAGACGTTAGTTACAGCAATAGAAAGCTAACTAAGCCACTTAGCAATACTCATGGAAGTCTGCTTCAATTGGTCTTAGGTCAGATTGGACAACTGAAAGGAGCATTTGTTGGGAGCTGTCCATGAGCTGGCAGCATTTTGCTGCATTCAGCAGAGACCTGGAGATGAGGAAGCCTGGAGAAGGACAATGTTATTTGTCTGTTCAGTGGGGCTATAGTAGTTCTAAGTGCTTTTCTTGAACTGACTCCTTTGAACGGTCTAAAGCCCTATAAGGTGGTTATTGCAATCTCTAGACACTAAATAGTTCAGAATAAAAAAATTGATCAAGTCCCTGCTGTAATCTCACTCCTGCACGTTAGGGAGATGTGTTAAGACACAGATTGGGACAGTGAAGGGGCTGAGAAAATGATGTTGATCCAGGGTCCTTTTTCAGGTGTAAAATAAAAATAAAACAGAAATCCTTCTTCCTTTGCCTCCATTTCTTAAATCATACTTCAGGAGGGTCAGTCAGCACAATCTTGGCATTTTAACAAGCTGGAGAATTGAAGAGGAAATGAAAGACTGGAGGGAATAGGATTAGTCTGAAACACCAGACGTCAGGGCAGCCAATAGTGTATGGACTTCTGACTGAGTGCAAAATCCAAAACTCTGTGGGCAGTTAGTACTTGAAAGAAAGTGGGATGGGGGTGGAATTGTCAGAGAAGGAAACTAATTTTAATAATCAGGGAACTAGAGGAGCATGGTTATGAGGAAAGGGCAGGAGTAATAAAAAGGACCAGAGGAAGCTTTCAAACTCCAAAAATTGTAAATTAAATCTTGTTATTCAGGCCTGTGTATGCTTTTTATTTGCCACAAGACTGGTTTTGTTTATTATTTCCTAAAATTATATCTATGGAAGAGGAAGGCAGTTTAGAGCACTAGCCATCCTGGGCCTCTGGTAATTTTCTGTTCACTCCCTCGAGACAGTGTGACCTTCTGACTCCCTGCTAGAAGCATAGCTCTATGATAAATTATAATATTCGTAAACAGGCAAGCAAGGAATACAAGCTTGAATTTGAGTCATAGTCATCCCAGTCAAATGCAGGACATCTGGTCATCCTTATCTGTGGTAAGTAAAGGTCTGCCATCAGCAAGTACATGACTGTCCTATGAGGGCAATGGAGAAAGATAGACAATCATGTAGAATGGAAAGCATGGGAGAGTTGAATATTATCAGCAACAAACAAAAGAACTAAATGCCTTTGATTCCACCAGTTATTGCTGCTATTGGACTGAACTGAGCCCTGGTGATTGAGCTGAGTTTGAAGTTCAGGCCTCTCAACCGTATTTGGTATCCTCACTCTCCATGGGATGGTCACAGGATTCCATTGATTCAAAAATGTGATTAAAGCATCAGAGAGAATCCAAGAAATTTAAGACCATTTAATCAGTAGGTTCCACCAATATATTATTTACAATTACTTTATAAAATATTTGATAATTTAAATTCATTTCCTCATGTAATCATTCAAATATCAGCAAGTTCATGACTGTCCTATGAGGGCAATGGAAATAAATATACAATCATGTAGAATGGAAAGTATGGGAGAGTTGAATAGTATCAGCAACAAACAAAAGAACTACATGCCATTGTAAGCCATTCTGACTACCTGCTAAGAGCACAGTTGTACCATGTCACATGGAGCCGGTCGTTGTGTACTTGGTATGTAGCTAGTACATCATGTCACATGGAGCCATT
>CAJQZJ010034238.1:2050456-2060551 GCA_907164525.1 Lophiomys imhausi
TCATGTCACATGGAGCCGTTGTGTACTTGGTATGTAGCTAGTACATCTGAGGAAAACTGGAGTTTTAATTTTGCTTATGTTCATTGTCTTTATGCTTTAAAACTGACGTCATTATTATTAGGAAACGTGTAGGCACATTTTATACAGTTGGACATGTGAATCTACCATTTCAATGTCTCATGAAATCTAAATTCAGAGAAAGTATTTCCAATGGAAATTTGGCATCCAAACCAAGATGTGCTACCTGTAAAATGCATGTCGAAGTTTGAAGACTTGCTACCAAAATAGACCGAATTAATAAGTCTTGTATTGCTTACATATTAAGGTGATGATATTTTGGATATAGTGGATTAAGTAAAGAAATTACTAGTTATCTCACTTGTTCCTTTTTCTATAAATGTGATTACTAGCAAAGTTAAGATGACATGTGGATCATATTCTCTTTTTGCTGAATAGTACTGATTGAGGAATTAATTTTCTATAGTGTCCCTAACACTTCACTTCCTAAAGTGGTGCCTCTAAGGTTGCTAACCCACTGGGGGTGAACTAGACTTTCAGTGGGGGGGATGAAAAATAACCATAAATAATCCACATTTTGCTAAATACTAGTAAGCAATCATATGGGGTGCTGCTGTTTGGGAGACTACATTTAAGAGTGTTCAAGAAGACTCAGTGGGTATAGCTGAGCTGACCCCGTGGACACACATGGTTGAGAGGCATGATGAAAAGTTTCTCTGCTAAAAACTCTTTTTAGGATCAATACATCCTTAAACAGTAGGTATGTAGTGTTCCTTTGGCTCATTTATAGAGACTTCCTTGGCCTCTAGGTCAAAAGAAGGATAGGAACCAGGTGCTTGACCTGAGACTGGACATAGTAACTTGGAAGTGTGGATCCGTCTGGGTAGGAGCCTAGGCAATCAGTAAACACATAGGGTGAGAGCCTGTTGGCAGATTCATCACCCTGGAGCCAGCTGGATGTTGAGGGTAGGAATGCGACATGGTGGTTCTTCCAGAAGAATCAAAGCATTTTTCCTTTTGACAGCTGGCATGCACCAGAATGTATAATATGGCTTTTAAATTGTGTTTTTTTTCTGGTGTGCCCAGCTCTACCATGCTTCTGAACCTAGAAATGGTCATGGTGCATTGGGATAGATAATTTTATTTGGTCATTGAGCTCTCAGTGGAGACTTGGCAGCTAGCCAACAACCAGGACTTGGGGTGAGATCACATATTTTGGCCCATCTGTAGTCAGTGGTCACATCAGCAGGTGTCAGGGAGTTGGAAAGACATTCCACCTGACTGGCTGGCAAAGCTAATGTAGAGTCCACAGAGATAATAGGTAGTAGCAGAGCCCTGCTGGGCTTCCCTGGCGTCCAGAGCTCATCCTGCCTTGCTTCATCAGAGCTGGCATGTGTCGTGGTTAATCACATGGACTCTGAAGTCAAGTTTTGTCTGAATTCAGCCTTGCCGATTACTAGCTGTGAGAACATGGGCAAAAAAAAAAAAAAAAAAAAAAAAATTAGTCATTGTAAGTCCAGTTTCCTCTTCCATAATGATGTCATTTACATGATGCTAACCAAAGTCATAGGATTTTTATGGGGATTAAAGTACTCAATAAAATGTAGCTAAATTGCTATGGGCATTGTATCCATTATTGCTTTAACTTTTTATAATTTAAAATTAAAGTTAGATCAGAGTGGGCTCAGGGGTTAGTGTTTGGGGAGGCTTTATCCAACACAGCCAAGTGGGATGGTCTACTAACACACCACTGGGGGGGGGGGGGGGGAATAACGTAATCTTGGCTCTTTCAGACAGAAGACTTTGGCAAAACCATGAAAATCACAGCTTTCCTCTAAAATTATTCTCAAATTTCCAATTCTAACAATTTACAGTAAAAAAAAAAGTCTAAGGAACTTTTGTGTTTGAAATAAGAAACTTGGAAGAAGGAGAAATCTAGAGACATCGTCACCTGAGTCATTTTATTTTGCAGTGTCTACCACATACAGCATCATGACATTCAGTTTTTCTTGGTTCTTGGCCAAAACAAGGAAGTATACACTTCAGGCAGATGCTGGTGGTAGTGAAAGAACATTTGTGGAGTCCAATTTTAGTTTCTGTTAAAGAACTGTGTGTGTGTGTGTGTGTGTGTGTGTGTGTGTGTGTGTGTGTAAGAAACATGGCCTTATTTAGAAGTGAACTTATATCCATATCTTTATAATTATATCTGTTAACTTTTCTGAATCCCACTTTCCTTTTTTTTCTGGAAAATGGGAATAATATAAAACCTTTTCTTCTTTTGAGAGGAGTAAAGGCGATAGAGATGGAGTCCTTGTACCCATTGTGGCTCTTCATAAACAAATCAAATGGCACTAGATGCCATGATGTTTCCTTGTCTTGTAACAGCAGGCCTAGTTGTATGTGTGAGGTTAGGATGGGCCTGCCTTAGACATCAGAAAAATCTAACCTAGAATCCCCACTTAGGTACATCAGCCCATAACTGAATAAAAGCCCTTTACCTAGGACTCACCAAACAAGTCGAGGTTCAAAGAATTCCTTTATTGCAGTATTCTTTCTCTTATTGAGTTTGCATTCCTCCTCAAGTCAGTGAATATTTACACTTTTGGAATGTAGTTGAGAACTCTGAGAATGTTCTTAGAACTTTCTAATATTATCTCAGTGTACTCAGATATATTAAACACACCTTGTGATGAGAGCAATGAGTTAACACAGTTGTAAAAAAAAAAATGCCAGCAGTGCAGTGATTTATAGTGTAGCTGGCATACCCCACTAGGGCTATGGTAGTGTTGTCTGTGATACTTGACGGTTACTGGCATAAATATGTGCATATTTATGACATAAAGCCCACAAATGCCAATGAATGACTAACGTCAGTAGAATTTCAGCTTGATGAGAGCCATTGTTCATTTCAACTCTGCAGACAAAGCAAGTGTTCACTGTGCTCCTGCCATGAGCGGGGGATAAGACCATTTCCTCATGGCCCCATATAAAAATCAACAGTTCACCATCACACTTTAGGAAGACAAAGTTTATTTTAAATCTTTATTTTATCCTACCTTTAGCCTATACACATGACATCGTTATGCCCTTTTGGCTAAAGGCTCAAGTGTTAGACTGAAATGTTAGTAGAATGTGAGTCAAAGAACAAGGCTTGAAAAGGAGTTTAGGTTTCCTGTCTCACATACATTATTATACATTCACCTGTATGCAACTCCTCACTTGAAGAGAACAGTTGGGCCCCGAAGGATCACTGCCTAAAAAGCAGAGTCTGCTGTAGACTAGAAGAGGCTGGCAGCCTGGGTCCCCCACAGGTCATCGCTAAGGTGCTGGGTTAACCAGGGGTCTCCAGAGAAACAGGTACCTCACATGTGAGTAAAGACTGAGATTATGAAGGGGGAACTGGCATCTCGATTGTGGAAGCAAACACGCCTCATAGCCTGCTTTTCTCTTGGTGTAGGCCCAGGACGGATGGTGGTCTAATTACAGCCCAAATGTCTGAGAAGGCTGGGAGCTTGCCCAAGAGCAGAAGGCTCTTGCCCCAGCTCTGAAGGCAAAAAGCACAGGCCATCTTTCGTCTTTCCTTTTTTTTTTTTTTTTTTTTTTGTCTTTTAAAGCCCTTAATGGATTAAATGATACCCAGTCACTCAGGGGTAAAGGCAGGCATCCTTTTTATGGAGTCCAAAGATTGAAATACTAGTGTGCCGAAATGCCCTCATGATTATAACTAGAGGTAAAAGTTAGTCTAGATTCTCTTAGCGTAGCCAAGTTGACACACAAAACTCCGCTTCTATACATGCTTATGGGTGACCCATTATTAGGTTATGTATGTTTCCCTTAAGTTTATGGAGCAAAGACTAATGAAAGAAGAAGTCTAACTGTTGGAGACATGGCTTCACTATATAGCCCAGCTTGGCTTGGAACTCAAGTTGATTCTACAGATGTATTTCTCCATGCCTGACCTTGGTTTTTCCTCATTTCATTTGCTGATTCCAGAACAAGAGAGAATTCTTCAGTGAAGCCACATCTCAAACTCAGCAAGTTGAGGTCCACTGGCCGAGAGCATCAGTGTGCTTGTATTTAGGAAATAGACTGTTACATAGGAGCTTCTGAAGTGACGCGGGAAGTGCATTAGAAACAGACTGGGTGGCAGAAAAATAGACTATGTGCAAGTGCAGAAAACGAGGATCTCATTTCTGTCATCAGGGTATAGTCCCAGTGATACTACACTGGCCTCTAGCTTCTAAGTCCTGAAAGTATATCAGAGAAGGGAGCCAATTCCCCAAAAATCCTTACAGAAGTTATTCTTGACAGAATATTTACTGCTGGGAAGTAACTAGAATGCTGTTAGACATTTCTTACAGTAGTGGGGAAGGGAGAGAGTAAAAACTCAGTCTGAAAAGTATATAGTTCAAAAGTGAAAAATGACATCATGGCTGTCACAGTTTTTCCTCCCTTCAATAACAATTTTTACAGAACTAATTGCAAATAGGTTATTTATTGGTTACATTGCCCAAGTAAAGAGCAACTCACCATTCCAACCTCATGAGAATGTTCTCTTGAAAGAAAATCCTCCTTACTGCTATAGAGGTAAGCATTTTCTTTAGTGGTTATATGGATTTCAATAATTTATTTAATTGCAGCTGACCCTCTCCATGTATGTTAAGACTCCTCAGTGTGTCCCCTTCACCTGTCAACAAGCATAAAGGTGGTCATTGAGTTATAATATTTAATTACACTTCGTATTTCTGACTTCAGATGGTATATGTATGTGTTCATTCATGCGTACGCGAGTGTTTAGTAGAAGCCATGCTTCTTTTCTTGAGATTTTATCTCTTCCTAGACTGGCAATATGCAGCATGACACTTTCTGTTCATGCTGGCAGATAGCCTGGAGCCACAGTGAACAGTCAGTCACACGGTGTGAGGGAAAGGACAGAAAGATGGTCGACTGTGGATAGAGTTGCTGAACTGTGTGGCTGTGATGTTCAGCAGACTGGGCACAGGAGATGAATTTTCACTTAAGAAATCTTCTTTATATGATGGCCTGATGGAGACATAATCCCGTTATAGACTGAGGCACATATTCATGTAACAAGTACCTATTGTGTGCCCTGTACTTTGTGTTTCCAAGCAGGGGAGGCTTGTGGCTTCCTAGAATTAAATCTGGAACCATCCCATTTCTCTCCATTCATTGCTACAGGCTCCAGCTAAAAACTAGTGCTGCCTTTGCTGACTTCTGATGCTTTTGGTGTATCCAAAACATGGTCTTGGTCAATAGAGAGCCTCTTTAGTCTTACTGCAAGTACAGGATGACTTTTTTTTTCCATGAAGCTCAGAAACAACCATGATACAATTTAGATGTACAGCTTTCTCACAGTTTTTCGATGAGGGTTGGCTTCACACAATTCAGTACACTGGCATGAATGTGCTGGAGTTTCTAGAAGGTTTCCTGATAAAAAATTTTTGAGCAAAGAGTAGTCCTCTGTTGCTAAGGAATGTCACAAGCTTATGAGCGCCTTCAGGGCAAAATCGACATTTTAGTTAAAGGCTAAATAGACTAAGGCATATCTTCTGGTCCTATTGTCTGGCCAAGGAAGCCAGAGGTATTTCAATACAACATTAGTGCCTGGCATCTAACAGGAACTCCACAAACGGGTGTTGAGTCAGGTTGATATGAAGACTTAGTAAGGAACAACTGAATTAAACAAATTCTGGGAACAATAAGTCTCAGAGTCTGGGACATCTGATGTAAGGCCTTGAATGTAAACCTCACTATATTACAATCACCTTCATGTATAAACTGGTAAATTCATCCATTCAGCAAAACCAGTGTGCATCTGTTGTCATCTAGGTTGTCCATCAAATGCCATAGTCACAGATATAATAACATAGCCCCTTTCTTCTTAGGGTGTATGCTTCATGAAAAATTTGGTCAGGTAAATGATCAAAGTCCTTTTAGTTGGTGGCTGTAGTAGGAATAAGCATAAGGTGATTGGGAAGCCTCTTCACCAAGAGAAAACATGCTAGGATAAAAAGAAATTCCCATGACTTCCTGTGGTTAGAATTAGGAACACAAAATAAGGGAGAACAAAGCTGTAAGGAAATACAGCTCAGGAATTATTAAAGGTATTAGCAAGCAAGTTATGAAAAAAAGTGATTATGGTTTCTTGATAAAACATTTTTGAACAAGAGTAGCCTAGGACAGTCCTCTGTTGCTAAGGAATGTCACAAGCCTATGAGCCACAAATGATAAGGTTAAGGGTTTGGAAATGCTGAAAAGGAATCCCATCTGGTTGACCTCCCAGGGTTATCAGTTCTCGGCAGTAAGTTGCCAGGACCGTTAGATGAATGTTGTAGAATAACTTTTCAGTCTTTTTATTTAATTATTTGCATTATCATAGGCATCATTATGTACATGATGTGGCCTCGGTAATCTCCGAGATGTATGCATTCTTTGACGTCTCTCTGTAGACTCTCTGGAAATGTATTCTAGTGGAGCATCACTATGGCCTTCTCATACTTGAGTTCAAAATAAATATCACTGCTCCTTCCAGAGCAACTGTTGATTAGTCTACAAGAAGGAAAAGAGTAGGAAGCCAATTCACAAAAGAAATGTGAAAATTAACATGACTATTTTGTCATGTGTGTATGTGTAGTATGTATGTGCACACACACACACATACGCGCGCGCATGCGCGCGCACACACATGTGTATATGTATGTGTGTGTGTAAGTGCAGAAGGGTACATGGTGTGACACTTGTGTGGATGTCAGAAGACAGTCTTGGGTGTTGATCCCTACTTTCCATCTTGTCTGAGGTCATGTCTCTTGTTCACGGCTTCATATGGCAGTCTAGCTGGCTGGCAAGCTTCTGGCTGTTGTTATGTCTCTGCCCCATCTCTCTTTAGGAGCCCTGGGATTATAGGTGCAGTATAGGTGTCAGTTCTAGGGATCCAAGCTCTAGTCCTTATACTTGCATGGTAACTACTTCATCCCCCTCCCAGTGTTTCCAATTGCCTCTGTTCCTTCTTTTTCTCATTTCTCTCTTTGAGTTGGTCTCACTGTGTAGCTCTGGCTGGCCTGGAATTCCCTGTGTAGTCCAGGCTGAGAGCCTCATGCCTCTTCCTCCTGACTGCTTGGATTAAAGGTGTGGAGTGGAATCTAGCTACTTTATTTATTTTTAATAATCTACATGCCAATTCTCAGAGGATAATTCATATTGTGTTAGGAGTAACCCAGAGCAGGTCTAATAATGTCAAGGAACTGATGGAACTTTTCTAACCGTATGTGGTTGCGGAGCTTTGAAACAGTCCGCTTTTGTTTGAAGCAGAGTGCCTCCTTCAGGGGATGGCTCACTTTTGAAAATGGAGAGAAGGTGGCCCAGAATGATGATTGACATCACTCACATTATCTCACTGAACTGGCTCCACCCCTGAGCTTATACATATGAAAATTGACATCAGAGGTAATGAGGCTGGGTAGCACAGGTCTGTTCATTTCTGACTTCTTTGTAAAACCAGCTTCATTGGCATACTCTAATCAACTGAGAAGCCACTCAAGACTGCATCTCTTGGTTTAGTTGAAGATGTGCACTCACTCCATGGTCAGCATAGCTTGGCACACAGTGCTTCACCATGCTTTCCTGGGAGATATTGCTATGCCAGGAAGTGTGCTCAGTATTTGGTGGGAATGAGGTGGATTAGTCTTCACAGTCAGTTGTCCTGTTTGTTTTACATGCAGAGGTTAGGCAACTTGTATGAGGTCATCTCACTTTTTGGAAGTTGAACACAATTTCTCGGCACAGGTACTCTTAGCCCGGTTTGTGTACTCTGTGTTTGCCATATCTTTCTTTGTCTCATCTTGTTGATTCTGCCTACTTCAGAGCAGCTGGGTAACTAAGGATTGTATTTCTAAGGGGTTTTGTTTTGTTTTGTTTTGTTTTGAATTTGGAAAATCTTCAGGCCTTGAACTTTATATTCTCTTAAATTGCAAGTTAGAAAATGCCCTTGAGGGGGAAAGGATTTCTGTCACCACTGCCAAGTCTGTGCCTAAGAATCCCTTTGGCCATGTCAGGTTTTTATTTCCTATTCAACAGATAACTCTTGTGTCATTTGCACACTAAGTCTCTTAACCCATTTGAAACTGCCTATAGCTGAGTGACTGAGCATCCCCCAAACTCCTTGCCTGAATGATAACAGCTCAAGTGCTTGCCATTCTCTGATCACTTTTCTTCCTTCTCTTCGTTATCTGTTGTTGTTGGTAAAGCCTCTAGTAAAGTGCTTGACAACACTAACCAGTCCATCTGTGGTCACTGAGATGGTGGGATATTTCAAGGATAAACAATGTTTCCCTTGTCCACTTCTTCTGCTGAGGATAATATTTCAGAAGGGGGGGCCACTGCTAACCTGGGCATGGATTTGCTTTACTGGGTTCTAGTTTCAGGTCACTAACCCAATGCATGACCTGGTCAAGCTGCTTAGCTATGCTGCGCCTTGGTCTCTCCATAATGCAGGACAGCTGAGAGACTTTGATTATGTTAATAATGTAATGCGTTGAAAGATTTCATTTTGAAGAAGATGCACACACACTATCAAATAGCTATAGATAAATTTATAGCTAGTGATTTCTTTATCATCGGAAGTCAGAGTATCTCAAAAAACAGTAATAGTAACCACATAGTTATTCATGCTTTGGCTCTGTGACAAAAATTCCCGAACTCAAATCCCAGTGCTCTTTATGGCATAGGATTATTATTTTTCTGCCTTTCGAGAGTCTGGGAAGTATGTTTGCTCTTTTGCTTTCCCAGCATTGTTTAAGGACTTGAAAAAGACTGATCTTCCAGTTTCTTGACTGAAACACCGGTGAATAAATTCATTTGTTCTCTAAATCTTTATGGGGTGCACACCCTGGGCAAGACACGGAATAGCTTCTGTAAGCATTGGTGAAACTCAGCGACATTGGCCTCTCCTGCTGGATTGCCTGCTTCTCAACAGAGCCTCTACGCCTAGCCCATAATGACCTTTTCATCCTTTACTGCCCCTCGGTCTCCTTGAGCTGCTAAGCATCACACTGAATGAGGGCTCTAGACATGCTACAATCTTGGCAGCCCCTTCTCAAGTCTCCAAGACTTAATAGTGTTTCTGGGAACTCTGCACAAGGTCAGCTCTCACTCCAGTGGCAGCCAAGGCTCTGAATGTTCCAGGTGGAGTTCCTTGGAGGGATAGAGGAGTGAGGATGGAGAGAGTTGGTGACAGCCCTCTCTATTTCTCCCCCAACTCTGAGCCCTCAGGTGCAGTGTCCATCATAGGGATATAATGTACTCCAGGGTCAGGCATCCAAAGCACATGGCATGAACAAAGAGGTCAGAATGTGCTGCTTAACAGTCTTCTGCTGAGAAAATGTCCAGTTGGATAACGGGTGGAAATGTGCTCTCCCTCTCCTGCCCCAGCCCCATCATTCCTGTAATTGCTGGTACTACAGCCACAAGTTCAGGGAAAAGAAGCCACAGCGAAATGACTTGGCACTCCTCTACAGCTCACAGGGGATGCCAGGGAGCTGAGAGCCCAGGCTCACCCTGTTTTCCTTTCCCCTAGTGTAAGTTCCAGTGTATATCTTCATTGGTCAGATCCTCTTCCAGGGCTTTCTGTGCCATGACCTGTAAGTCATGTCAGGAATCACCTTCTTGGAAGTCCTGGGCTTGGTTACTGATATAAAGGAATCTTACTCAGATTGAGAAAACATTTGGTTTGCCTCCAGCAACTGGGTTTAGAGGAGACAATATCAACCCCTTTCCTGTTTGCCCATGGATTTTGAAGACCCCCCCACCCCCCGAATGTGAAAGACATGTTTCACTATGACCTTTGCCAAAGTTAACTTTGTACCGACTACTTCAGAGGGTGGTGCTGATTTTCAAGGCTATCATAGTTCCAGGATTGTTGGTTGCAAAATACCCCAGCTCTCTTCTGCCAAGTGTAAGGCTAGAAACTAGAACACACACACACACACACACACACACACACACACACAGAGAGAGAGAGAGAGAGAGAGAGAGAGAGAGAGAGAGAGAGAGAGAGAGAGA
>CAJQZJ010034238.1:2060561-2080885 GCA_907164525.1 Lophiomys imhausi
AGAGAGAGAGAGAGAGAGAGAGAGAGAGAGAGAGAGAGAGAGAGAGAAACATAATGGATATCTCATCAGAGATCTTTACCAACTCACCTGGCTCACCTCTCTGCTAATGGAGCTCATGGAGAGCTTTCTTCAGTGTGTCTACTTCCATTGATGCCACAGTATTGATGAACTCTGAACTCTTTGGCCTTCAGGGAACATGGTACACATTCTGCCTAAAAGTTGTGTGTTTATTATCTGAGAAGAATAAGAAAAAAAT
The DNA here is from genome assembly GCA_907164525.1 of Lophiomys imhausi. Lineage (NCBI taxonomy): Eukaryota > Metazoa > Chordata > Mammalia > Rodentia > Muridae > Lophiomys > Lophiomys imhausi. The sequence goes on from CAJQZJ010034238.1 coordinate 2,060,818, forward strand.
GGCATTGTTTATTTATTCCCCAATAGTATTTGATTCATAGAACGGGGAATTATCAGCACAGCAGTGGTTAGTTTTTAATTTCTAAGACTTCCAATCCTGATGAAGATTAAACAACCGAAGCCATAAGGCTAGTCAGAGTGCCTCATTAAAAGAAGAATAAGATGACAGACACAAGGAAAACTTGAGGTCCCTAATTCTGAACCTAAACCATTCTCCCTCATTCATTCTTCTACCATGAACAAAATCACAGCAGGAGGGCCCATAGGACTTAGAAACAAAAGCCAGTGCCATTCATATTTAAATAACCAGGAGAATGAGATGATATGTGCAATGGCATTTAATTACTCACAAGAGAAGTGTGTCTCTTTCTGATCATTTCTTGTGTGGATTAAATGGTATGTTACATGGGAAAGAGAGATGCTGACATACTTCACTAATTTACCATATCACCCCATGCTCTTTGCTTTGAGGAATTAGGAGAATAACTACCCCTTCCTTTGCCAACATTTGCCTCTTTTATATTACTCTCCATTGAATTGAACAATTTCTTCTCTCTGTGCAAAATAATGCTCTTCTTTGTATTCTTTTGGTTGGCACACAGCTTGAGGGCATCTAGTTTTTCAAATACAGATCTGAGAATATCTGGAATGGTTTATGCACAGTTGCTGGTCTGGCCAATGAGAACCAAAATCCATTAAGCAAAATTAAAGCTTTGTTTTGAGAAAAAGATGGCATTCTTGCTGCTATCAAAAACTTACACCACAGTAAGGACAGAGTGAGATGCCCCATATTTGCTTTAGGTTTTGAATGGACTTTATTAACTGCACTGCCTTGTTCTTCACATTGCTTAAAGGATGATTATTCAAAGGAAAACATGTGAAATGAAGTCCTTCCACTGTATATATATATATATTTTTTTTAATGTGTAGCAGTCTTGATCCTGGCGTGCAGGTGGAGGAAACCATGGACTATTCTAATTCAGTTTCCACATTAAGAGATTATATTTAATCAAAAGTGAATGCCACCCTAGGTGGCATTCAGATAGTAAAATTAGTCTTAGGCACTTTAGAATTTCATTTCCTTTTAATACTTGAGCAGTCAAAATTGTGTTCAAATGTCTTCTTATTATTTAAATTAGTTGTCCTAAAGTTTAAAATAGAAGAATATAAAATACTACTTAAACAAGAATCTTTGGATATAGTTTTGGCATTCAACAAGTATTTAATGAGTTCACATCACCATATTTTTTTTTGTATATTTCATTGTAGGAAGTGAGTCCTAAAACCTGGTATGCATACCTACCTTCCTCACATAGAGGGAGAAGGAGCAAAAAAAATGTGTGTGGGTCCAGATACATTTTTCTCTTTCTTTTCTTTTTTTTCTTTTTTTTGTCTACTAGAAAACTTGGCATGACTAAGAATAAGTTAATATGATGTTTAGTCTTGGTTGTCACCTCAACTTATCTAGGAAGAGGAATTACCTTCATCAGATTGACCTCTGGGCTTGTCTAAGAGCATTTTCTTGACATGTGATTTATATGGGACCACTTAGTCCACTGTAGGTGGTGTCATCCCTGACCAGAGGGGCCTGGATTGTAAGAAAAAGGTAGCTGGCCTTGAGCCTAGAAGCAAGCCAATAAGCAGGCTTCTCTGTAGTCTCTGCTTCCGTGTCTGCATCTAGGTTCCTTTTTGAGCTCCTGTCCTATACTCTAAGTTGTGACATGTAATAAACCATTTCCTTTCATAATTGCTTTTGGTCCTGGAGTTTATCACAGCAACAAAAACTAGTAAATATAGCAATGTTTTCTACATGACAATGAAACTTGTTCCAAAGAATGTATATACTTAAGAAAAAAAAGTTTAGATTTCAATGAATTCTTTAGGAAGCTTAAAGGATGTTAACTTCAAAGAGAAATTTAACCTTAAGTCTTTTGAGATGATTGTTCCCAGAAAGTTGAAGTCAAGCAAAATAAGTATATATACACAAATATGTATATATAACGAGTATGTGTATAGATCATAAGTATGCTCTTCCCTGCAAATCAAAAAAAATTATTACTAGTAGGTATTATTGTTAGTGGCCGTCATAAGCCATCTTCATTTAAATACTTGAAATTTAGCCTAATATTAAATTTTAATAGTTGTGATATTAGTATTTAATTAAATATAAATATATTTAATTAAACATTAATATTTGATGTTAGAATATTAAAATTTCAGTGTTTAAAGTATTCAGTGTTTAAGTGCTAAAGAAATATGCACTAAATTTTCCCATTAGTTTAAGACCAGGATTGTGATCATTTCCTTGGCCATCATTCCCTTTCATAGTTCTTTCAAATTTACACTTCATTTGCTGTGAGCTTTGGTTATGGACTCATCAATGAACATTAATGTGTCAGCAATATCTCTTATTAGTCTGTGAGCCTGGAGCACCATGAGATTCACTGTCTGTGTTCAGCCTTTGTTTGGAGTCTTGTCTGAAGCAACTGCTTGTGTCTGTTGTGATATACTGGGTCTCCATCTTTCAGTATCCTTTGTTTTCCTGATTTATCTGTATTCACTGCCTTTTGTGGCTCCTGAAATATGGACTGGTGAGGTAAACGAAGTGGCTCCGTTGCAATTTGTAAAAATCTGTAGAGCAACGGGTTTCAACAAAACAGGGGCCCATAATAGAATGTAGTCCTCGTTAATATTTTTGCATGCTGTTCATTACTAACCATGTGAGCATCTATGTGCTACTGTCTAATTAGAATTCAAATAATCTCTTACTAAGCACTAAGATTAAGCCTAGACTTCTGGCTCCCTTTTTTGTACCCTTTCTGTCAAAACTTTACTACTTTTTTGTTTTAACTAACTAGAAAAGTTTAGACATATGTTCCAAAAAAAAATAATTCAATGTAAAAATATTGGTCAAGGCACATTTGTATTTGAGAGCTTTATTGCCAACAATTACCTTTGGCACTATGAGTACTAACATACAACTTCTTTCTCTAAAAGCAGCAAAGAAACTATGCAGTTAAAATGTAAACTCTAAAGTAGTATAGGAACCTGTGTTTGTGTATCACTTTGTTTTTGGACCCTCTTGACAATAATACCACTTTACGAATGCAAGTATAGATTACAAGAACTTCTGCTACTTTTTTCTCTCCCAAAGTACCCGAACTAGTGGTTGGTGGCACTCCACCAAGCACTGGGATAATGTCCCTTCATTTTGCTCTGCACTGACCATGTCTGGCATAGATGAGTTCAGTTGAGCACCCCTGATTGGAGAAAGCATCATGTTGCTGGGGTTAGTGTGTAAAGAGTACACAATACACACACTGGATACTTAGATGTAGATTCCCCATGAATGTCATTTCCTCTCCTCATGGAGTTGCAAAGTCTGTCTTCTCGTTTCTCGGGAAAGGCCCACATCTGCTTTACTCCACTGAATCTTTGACTCATGTTGGAGTGTTTCATCCCCACACCCTCTTGTCCTAGGCATTGTTTTACAGCCTCTATACTGTTCAGATGGCATGGAGCCTGTGGTTTTTATTACAAGTTTGAGAGGATGAAAGATCCATCAAAACCTCTTTCCCTAAGAGAGTATCTCATCTTGACTCACATCACAAGGGCACTCCTAGATCTGTAAGATGATCCCTTGCTCTGGACCACAGAGAGGTCCTTGCCTAATTCCCATTTTGAGTCTTTGTCCCTATCATATGAGAGAATGCAATTATGGGGATGTGTTTATCTTGAACTTGTGTTTCCCTTCAAGAACTTTTTCCAGTTTTGTTGGAGTACTGACATAACCAGCTGTCTGGAAATATGATGTCTGATTCACCTTCTCCTTCATTGTTTATTTGCTAGCGGTCAAATAAAATATCAGTGTGTCTTACTGGGGTGGGGGAATTTCATAGGCATCTATGGTATATGGATGAGTTAATGGACAAGAACACACAAATGGACCATCATTCTGATGTATTCCCTTTACCTAGTCACATAGCCTATTAACTTTTCCTTGAGCTCTTTATGCAGCCAGTTCCTTGTTATTTAATATTCTTTTGAACTATCTGATCTTCCCAGGAGTCTTTCCCTGACTGCATTCCTAAAATAGTCCTTCCCCTATAATCACTTGTTATCTCCTCATACTATTTGCTTTCCCGTCAGACAGTAGTTTAAAAATCTATGCTATAATCTATATATTTAACCACACTGTCTGATCTCCACTAGAATGAAAACTGCTTGAGGGCAGGGCATTCTTTTGTTCGCTTTACGTCCTGTCTAACACAGTACCTGCCACACAGGAGGTGTACAGGCAAACACTTCTGAGGGAGAGGGGACAAATGAAAGGCTTTGAAAATGGGGAGTACATTCTACTGCTTCCATCTGGTGTAGCCACTTGTTTTTCTCTTTCCTACCTAAGCAGAAAAGAAGAAGGGGAAAATAAATTAAATGTGTAGAGGAGTGTAAGTAATAGTGCAGTGGGCTAAGAGAGTGGAGGTATGACCTGAATTCCTAACAATAATGCTATGAATTTTTCCATTAAACCCAATGGAGCAAAACTGAATTGAATCATACATTTCTAAAACTTTGGCTCTCAGAAAAATCCAACTAAATATACAGTTTTATGGTAGAGTCAACTCCTTACATGTGGTCTATATTGTCTCTATGGTACTATTTCAAGTGTACATTCAATATTTGTTTATTTATTTATTTTTATTTTCTGTGTATGGGTGTTTTCCTTGTATGTTTATCTGAGTACCAGGTGAGTGCCTGGTGCCCATACCATATTGGCCAAAAGAGGTCACTGGATCCTCTTTGGCCAGAACCATCGTGTGGGTATTGGGGATTGAACCTGTGTCCTCTGGAGGAGCAGATAGTATTCTTAACCCCTAGGTTGTCTCGTCTCTTCAGTCCTATACGGAATATTTATTTCACACTTTCTTTCTAAATGATCCTTCTAAATGATACATGTCCATGTATGCCTGATCAGGTGCATTTTTTACAAAAGCCTTTGCTGTTTGCAGTTATAAATGAATTCAAAATTCCTGTTCCAAGCAGATCAAGTGAAAATTCCCCATCAAAAAAAAAAAAAAAACATACTTTATTTGCCTACAAGTTGCTCTCTGAAACTATGGAGCTGCAAACCATTGTTTTATTTTCTTTAGAAAGAATGATAACATAATTTCAGTATTTAATAATTCACTTATTATAATTTACTCAAAGAGAAAAAATATCACAAGAGTGGAATACCTTTTTTTCTGAATACATTCTTTGTTTTTAAATAAATTTATTTGTTGCTTCAGGTTACATCTCCATCATATTGTCCTCTTTCCCCCTTCCCAGCCCCGCCCTCCCATCCTCTACCCCCTAACCCGTCCATCGTACTCCTCTGGAGTGGAGTGTCCCTACATAACAGTCCCTCGCCCCAGTTCAGAAGTCATATGAAGGCCAAGAGCCTCTTCATACACTGGGGACCTACAAGGCAGTACCACCAGTGAAAAGTGTCTCGTTGCTAGGGAGGAAAAACTAAAAAACAGACCAACAAACAAATAAACAAACAAAAACAAACAACAAAAAAATAAAATAAAAAGTCTATGTCCATGTTCCCTTTGGTGCGTTGGTTGTAGTATAGATATCCTGTACTATATAGATAAAATCCTGCTATAAGTGAATAGATGCCATGTGCATCCTTCTAAGTCTGGGTTAGCTCACTCAAGATGAGCTTCTCTAGTTCCATCCATTTGACTGCAAATTGCATAATTTCATTGTTTCTGATAGCTGAGTAATAGTCCATTGTGTAGATATACCAAGTTTTTTAATCCATTCTTCAGTTGAGGGACATCTGGGTTGTTTCCAGTTTCTAGCTATTACAAATAAGGCTGCTATAAACATAGATGAGGAAACTTATTATGATTCCATGAGGAGTCATTTGGGTGTATACCCAGAAGTGGTATGGCTGGGTCCTGAGGCAAAGCTATTCCAAGTTTTCTAAGATATTGCCATACTGACCTCCATAGTGGTTGCACAAGCCTGCACTCCCACCAGCAATGGAGGAGGGTTCCCCTTTCTCCAAACTCTTGCCAGCATGTGCTATCATTTGAGCTTTTGATCTTAGCCATTCTGACAGGTGTGAGATGGAATCTCAGAGTCATCTTGAGTTGCATTTCTCTGATGATTAAGGATGTTGAGCATTTCTTCAAGTGTCTCTCAGCCATTAGGGATTCCTCCCTTGTGAATTCTCTATTTAGCTCCTTCCCCTATATTTTGATTGGATTATTTGGTTTCTTGGAATTTAACTTCTTGAGTTCTTTGTAGATTTTTGGATATTAGCCCTCTGTCAGATGTGGGGTTCGTGAAGATTTTCTCCGAGTCTGTACGCTGCCCTTTTGTTCGAATGACAGTGTCTTTTGCCTTACAGAAGCTTTTCAATTTCATGAGGTCCCATTTATTGATTGTTGATCTCAGCTCCTGAGCTGTTGGTGTTCCATTCAGGAAGTTGTCACCTGTGCCAATGAGTTCGAGGGTTTTTCCCACTTTTTCTTCTTGTAGATTTAGTGTGACATGCCTTATGTTAAGGTCTTTGATCTACTTGGATTTAAGTTTTGTACAATGTGATAAGTATGGGTCTAATTTCATTATTTTACAAGTGGACATCCAGTTGGAACAGCACCATTTGTTGAATATGCTGTCCTTCTTCCATTGTGCGGTTTTGGCTTCTTTGTCAAAAATTAGGTGGCCATAGGTGTGTGGGTCTATTTCTGGATCTTCAATTCGATTCCATTGATCTACTGGTCTGTTTCTATACCAATACCATGCTGTTTTTACAACTATTGCTCTGTAGTACAGCTTGAAATCTGGGATGGTGATACCTCCAGATGTTTTTTTATTGTACAGGATTGATTGAGCTATTCTGGTTCTTTTTTTTTTTTGTTCCATATGAAATTGAGAATAGCTCTATAAAGAATTGTGTTGGTATTTTGATAGGAATTGCATTGAATCTATATATTGCTTTTGGTAGGATGGCCATTTTTATTATGTTGATCCTACCTATCCATGAGCATGGAAGATCTTTCCATCTTCTAAAGGCCTCTTCCATTTCTTTCTTCAAAGGCTTGAAGTTCTTGTTGTACAGGTCCTTTACTTGCTTGGTTAGAGTTAACCCCAGGTATTTTATATTGTTTGTGTCTGTTGTGACGGGGGTTGTATTCCTTATTTCTTTCTCAGCCCATTTGTTTGTTGTATATAGAAGAGCTTCTGTTTTTTTTTTTTTTTTGAGTTAATTTTGTATCCAGCCACCTTGCTGAAGGTGTTTATCAGCTGTAAGAGTTTTCTGGTGGAATTTTTGGGGTTGCTTATGTATACTATCATATCATCTGCAAATAGGGATAATTTGACTTCTTCGTTTCTGATGTTTATCCCCTTGATGTCCTTTAGTTGTCTTATTGCTCTAGCAAGAACTTCAAGTACTATATTGAAGAGATATGGTGAAAGTGGACATCCTTGCCTTGTCCCTGAGTTTAGAGGAAATGCTTCAAGTTTCTCTCCATTTAATTTGATGTTGGCCACTGGCTTGCTGTATATTACCTTTATTATTTCTAAGTACGGTCCTTCTATGCCTGTTCTCTCCAGAACTTTTAGCATGAAGGGGTTTTGGATTTTGTCAAATGCTTTTTCTGCATCTAGCGAGATTATCATGTGGTTTTTTTCTTTCATCTTGTTTATATGGTGAATTACGTTGATAGACTTTCGTATGTTGAACCATCCCTGTATTCCTGGGATGAAGCCTACTTGATCATGATGTATGATACTTTTGATGTGTTCTTGAATTCGGTTTGCTAGTATTTTATTAAGTATTTTTGCATCTATGTTCATGAGGGAGATTGGTCTGAAGTTCTCTTTTTTTGTTGGGTCTTTGTGTAGTTTAGGAATCAGGGTAACTGTGGTCTCATAGAATGAGTTTGGCAGTGTTCTTTCTGATTCTATTTGGTGAAAGAGTTTGAAGAGTATTGGTGTTATCTCCTCTTTGAATGTATGGTATAATTCCATGCTAAAGCCATCTGGCCCTGGGCTTTTTTTGGATTGGAGATTTTAAATGACTGTTTCTATTTCCTTAGGTGTTATTGGGCTTTTTAATCTGTTAATTTTATTTTGATTTAGTTTCAGTAGGTGGAATCTATCAAGAAAATTGTCCATTTCACTTAAGTTTTCAAATTTGGTGAGATATAGATTTTTAAAGTAGGACCCAAATATTCTCTGGATATCCTCAATGTCTGTTGTTATTTCTCCCTTTTCATTTCTGATTTTGTTGATTTGGGTTTTTTCTCTCTCCCTTTTAGTTAATTTAGCTAGGGGTCTGTCTATTGTTGATTTTCTCGAAGAACCAACTCTTGTTTTCATTGATTCTTTGTACAGTTCTTTTTGTTTCTAAGTTGTTGATTTCAGCCCTAAGTTTGATGATTTCCTGCCTTCTGCTCCTCTTGGGAGTGTTTGCTTCTTTTTTTCCCAATTCACCCAGTTTGGCTGTTAATTTGCTAATATGAGCTGTCACAATTTTCTTTTTCAAAGGCACTTAGTGCTATCAACTTTCCTCGTAGCACAGCTTTCATTGTGTCCCATAGGTTTTGGTATGTTGTGCCTTCATTTTCGTGGAATTTTAAGAAGTCTTTGATTTCCTTCTTTATTTCTTCGCTGACCCAGTAGTCATCCAGTAAAGAGTTGTTCAATTTCCGTGTGTGTAGGCTTTCTGTTGATTCTTTTGCTGTTGAAGTCCAGCTTTATTCCGTGGTGGTCTGATAAGATAAGATACAAGGGGTTATTTCAATTTTCTTGTATCTGTTGAGGCTATCTTTGTGTTCACCTATATGGTCAATTTTGGAGAAGGTTCCGTGAGGTGCTGAGAAGAAGGCATATTCATTTGTGTTTGGATGAAACGTTCTGTAAATATCTGTTAGGTCCATTTGGTTCATGATCTCTGTTAGACTCATTATTTCTCTGTTTGGCTTCTGTCTTGATGATCTGTCCATTGTAGTGAGTGGGGTGTTGAAGTCTCCCACTACTAATATGTTGGAATCGACATTTGATTTAAGTTTTAGAAGCATTTCTTTTACAAATGTAGGTGCCTTTGTATTTGGGGCATAGATGTTCCATATTGAGATGTCCTCTTGATGAATATTCCCTTTAATGAGTATGTAATGCCCTTCTCTGTCTTTTTTTATTAACTTCAGTTGGAAGTCTATTTTGATTGATATTAGGATGGCCACTCCAGCTTGCTTCCTCAGTCTATTTGCTTGGAAAACCTTTCCCATCCCTTTACTCTGAGATAGTGTCTATCTTTGATAGCGAGATATGTTTTTCGTATGCAGCAAAAAGATGGGTCTTGTTTACGGATCCAATCTGTAAGCCTGTGTCTTTTTATTGGGTAGTTGAGTCCATTGATGTTGATGGATATTAGTGACCAGGGGTTGTTATTTCCCATTAGTTTGGTATAGGTGGTCATCCTGTGCCTCTTTTGGTTTAGTTGCTGTGGAGTTTTCTATTTCCTCTGTTTTCTTGGGTGTAGTTATCTTCTCTTGGTTGGAATTTTCCTGCTAGGATCTTCTGTAGGGCTGGGTTTGTGGGTAGATATTGTTTAAATTTTATTTTGTCATGGAATATCTTGTTTTCTCCATCTATGTTGATAGAGAGTTTTGCTGGGTATAGTAGTCTGGCTGGGCAGCTATGTTCTCTTAGGGCTTGTAGGACACTCTTTTACAAAGTTTCTTGACTTTTTTTCATTTGATAATCTTTACTTTTTTCATTTTCTTTTTTTTTCTTTTTTTGTTTCTTTCTTTGGTTTTGTTTTGTTGTTTTTTGAGACAGGGTGTCACTCTGGAGGTGACTGACCTAGAACTCTCTTTATAGACCAGGCTGAACTCAGACTCCTAGAAATCCACCTACCTCTGCAACTTGAGTGCTGGAATTGAAAATGTGTACCACTATATCAGGCAAATTACCATTTTGTGACAAGAGTTTCAGAATATTACTGAGGTGTTTGGGTTTGCATCTGTGTGCTGGTACTGGGATATCTTCCTCAAGCCTTCTTTCTCATAGAAAAACCCACATGCACATGCACACACGCACACACATACACACTCACACAGACACTCACACACACTTAGTTTTCTTCTAATAAAGCCAGCTCTGTGCATTTTGTTTTCAAAGTCAGAGAAGAGGAAAGAGAGGGCAGAGGACAAACATTTTTATACTCTTTCCCCCTACTTTGTTAGTGTTAACCAAAAAGGGCACAAAGCATGGGATCCTACTTATTCCCTGGAAACTCCTAGAGTAACATCTCAAACAGGAAGTAGAGACTAGGATCCCACCATGCCTTCTGGGAATATAGCCCCAATCAATCAAATTCCCACTAGACCCACTAGTAAAGGTTCTGGCTACTTCCACTCCTGCCACTGTATTAGTTACATGCAAACATGAAACACAGCCATGTTCAAATCAAAGCATTAGGCATGACGTTCTGTACATGTCTGTATTTAAGAAACTTGCTTTATTATTCTAAGGATTGTTTCCCTTTTGCCCTTTATCTGTTTTCTTATGAAATTGTTATCTTATTAAAGATAGGTAGAAGCTGTGAACTTTTATCATTATATCTTTCACCTCCCCTACCGTGACACTTTTTGTCATGACAATTTTACATTTTTTTGTAGTTAAGATTATAAATTTTTTGAAATCACTTCTTAATTGTGTAATATGTGTCTTTCATTGTAAAACCATTTTAATCTCACATATTTCTTACTGTGCTTAACTTTTTCTTTATCTTTTACATTTAAACATTTAATTCATTTAAATCTGATCCTGGTATTAGAGGAAGCTTCAACTTTATCTGTTCATTGTCATTCGGGCACAATCATTTGTTAAGTAGTTTGGTCTTCCTCTGTGATTTAGCATAGCCCCTTTAGTTTCTGCTGTCTTATTATGTATTTGAGCTCTGTTTCTTTATTTTGTGCCTTATTCATCAATGCACCTGTTTTAATCATTAGCTCCACTGGATTTTATTACTTAAAGCACTTATATCCTCCTCATAGTGGGATACATTTTAAAAGAAATACTATAATTTGTTTCCCACTTTTAAACAATGGCTTATAATATATCTTCGCTTTATAAAATGTTCTTACTTCTGTTATTATAGCAGTCCTGTGACCAGGCAGAGTGTCCTGCAGTCAAACACAGATACCACACTGCTGTGTCACCATCTAGCTAGTCTTCCATGCAACTAACATTTTTGTTTTGTAGAATTACAGAAACGATGCTGTTTTTAAAGGTATCTTGTTTTATTTAAATACCACAGTTCATCTAAGAAAATGGCCGCCATTTGGTTTTCTCTCACACACAAGCCCATCTGTCTTACTTGTAAGTGTAATGGGGAAAGGTGTGTGTACTTGCACTGGCAACACTGTCTGCCCCACCCCAGTAAATACCCCTAGTTTCTAATAATGTCCTAGTGACTAGCAGGGATATGAAACTCTTTGATATTTGCACATATACTTTGGCACTTTGGAACTGATGAAGTTTCCATTTTTGAAAGAAGTTTTACTTAAACAGATCATATCTAGATGCTTTGGCCTAGCATCTAGATATGAACCCACTTAACCTTGCTGGAATGAGATACACACGTAGATTAATTTTAGATTAAGTTTGCAAATGTAAGTTGGATACTCAAACTGTCATGAATGTGCCTCTGTTGGGCATCATGTGTAGAGCTAATTATATTTTTATGAATCTAAGAATAATGACATACTTGGTAACTTTCTCTGACAAAAATGTCTTTCAAATACCAACATCATCCTCACTCATCTCGATATCCCCAGAATAGTGTCTGCCACTTAATATTTATTGAATGAATACCATAGTAGGATTGGTTCCTTAGAAAGATTGTTTAAAATCAAGAAGTGAAATATTTCATTTAAATAGGACACTTTTGTGTCCCTTCTTATTTCTTTAGTCAACTAGGCAAGGGAGATTTTGAGTCTCTGTGTGGGCAGATAAGCTATTATAGCAGCGAGCTACATGATGTCCCTACTGCAAGTTTTACTTGGTGAAAACAAAGATAAATGACTAGATATGAAATTTCAAAATATTGTGACAAAGTTAGCTGTCAAACAAAGGAACATTCCACCTCAACTTGAAGAATTACATCAGGGCTAATCCTGCATTTGGGATGCTCTTTTTCTTTTCCCCCATAATAATAACCTGTTTTAGAAAATATCCTTATATAATAGTCCTGCCATGAGATTACAGATGATCTTTTAAGCTCAAGATTGAAGCAAAGGGCATGGTTAAATGGTAAGGCTTTTCTGGAATGTTTCGGTTTTGAAGTTTAGAACTGGCAGGGTGCTCGTAGCAGAAGAAAGTGATTCTCTAGTCTGTCCCAGAGATAAGGGTAGGGCATACTTTTTTTTCCTAGTGCTGTTCTTCTACCATGCTGTATTTTTAAAAATATGTGTAGCTCTAGCCAGGTGCAGTAGTGTACACCTGCAGACCTAGGATTTACGGGACAGAGGTAAGAGTGCTGCAAGTTCAAGACTGCCCCTAGTTTCAGTTTCAGACCAGCCATAGTTATATAGTTAGATGCTGTCTCAAACAATGAAATCATACAATTTGCAGCCAAATGGATGGAAGTGGAAAAGGTCATCCTGTGTGAGCTAACCCAGACTCAGAAAGATGCATAGGGCATCTATTCACTTATATTTCAAATTTTAGGATATAGTACAGGATAACTATACTACAACCAATGCACCAAAAGGAACAGGAACATATATTTTGTTACCTATTAATGAGACACTTTACCCCAGTGGTGCTACCTTGTGGGCCCCCAGTGTATGAGGAGGCTCTTAGCACTCATATGACTGCTGAACTGGGGTGGGGGACTGATATGTAGGGACATCATTCTCTAGATGAGTAGGATAGAAGGGATAGGGGGTAGAGGATGGGAGGGTGGGACTGGGAGGGGTAGAAATATGGCACGGTGATGGAGATGTAACTTGAAGTAATAAATAAATATTTTTTTAAATGACAACCAAACAAAAAACAAAAACAAAATAAAAAAACCCCTGATGCCAAAACACTTAAGATATGTGAAGAATATGTTGCATAGTAGAAGGAAGGGACACACAGGTCAAATCCAGCCTTGTTTATACCAGTTTACTTGAACTCCGTTGTACCAATTCCAGTATGCATTAGCTATACTACTACAAGAACAGAATGAACAGCTACATCAGGCAAACATCCACAAAGCTGGAAATATTTAGTCTTGAACCTCTGAAGAAAAAGCTTGTCAACTTTTAGTATGAACAGAAATATACCCTAAAAATTATCACTGTCACCTTAGAACAAATTATGAGTGACATGTTTTCTTAAAAAGCTTAAAAACTGGTTTGGCGTTGAGATGAATTATTACTCTATAAAAGACTTAAATGTCTGCTTGTATTGAAATAAAAGAGAACTGGCTTTCTAGAGAATCACATGGACTCTGAGATTTTAATTGTCACAATAAAGTTTGACTTACACGGCATTGACAGAAAATGGGAAATGCTTTAGACTGTCATTTATGTTATGTGAACTGTGACGGAGGCCGAGCACTCACCAGATGTCTGTCTTCTCGGAAGGTGGAGTGGATCCAACAGCAAGTGGTGAAAAAGCGGACGAAGAGGGATTATGACCTCAGCCGTGCCCAGTCTACCTATTTCAATGATCCCAAGTGGCCAAGTATGTGGTACATGGTAAGTGCACCAAGGAAGCCTGACTATGGCCATGATGTCTGCTTTTGTGGTGTAGGAAAACCTGTTAGCAATTGTGTTCACCTCTGCTAAACTGTGCGTGCCCCGAAAGGGGTTAGTTCACAACACATGCTAGAACTTGTACATCATTGAAACGAGGCTGTTGGCAAGGGTCATGTGTGTGTCGGGAAGTGTTTGATCGGTTCAGGAAAGCCAATTTAAGTGCAGGGACATCACTGAGCTTGTTGGGAAGAGCAGGGTGCCAGTCCACTTAATCTTACCTCTTTTGGAAATGCACGTCTCTCGTCTTAAAGTTTTTGCTTCATGATTACTGAAACATGGCTTGGGAGACATTACTCATTCATCGTCATGAATTCATATGTCACCAGTTTGCTCTGTAAGATGTAAAAAGCCCTTTTTTGTTTTTCTTTCTTGAAAAATTTTATTGCTAAGTGTTGCCAGGGTGTTTTCCACTGCACTACGTTTTATAAACCCTGTCTCGAATTCTCCGCCTGTCTCCAACCGATGAAAAGACACACAGCCACAGAATTTTGCATCCTTCTCACATATTTTCCTGGCTCCTGGCCTTTCATTCCTCTTGCTGGAGAGCTCCTTGCTCTTCCTGCCCTGTGGGTCAGGACCCAGTACCACAGATGCTACCCCCAGGACTGACTTCCCTAGAAGTTTTTCCCATTTTCTCTTCTGGCATCACGTTGTTGGCCTCACGTGTCTTAGGCCCTTTACCTCAGATACTTTTTATCAGGTACTGCTTTGTTGCTGTGATAAAACACCATGACCAAAAGTGACTTTTGGAAGAAAGTTTATTTCAGTTTACAGTTCCTGATCGAAAGCTCATAATGGCAGAGGGGTGTGGCAGTAACCAGCAAACATGGTGGCAGGAGCAGGGAGCTGAAAGACCATGTATCAGTCTCAAAAAGGAAGCAGAAGGTAAACTGGAAGTGGGGTGACACTAAACTTTCACAGGTCACCCCCAGTGACATACTCCCTCTAGCAAGGCTACAGCTCCTAACGGTTCCATAACTTCCCCCAAACAGCACCACCAGCTGGGACCTAGTATTCAAATATATGAGCCCATGGGGATCATTCACCATTCAAACCACCACAATAGTGACACCCTTCACAAGGCACTTTGCATTCTAGTCATTAATGTTGTTTTCAAACTTTCTTTCCTATATTGAAGGTTAGCTGAGGGAAGGCCATACATTTGGATCTTGCTTTATATTCCTACGAGGACGTGGGCTGTTGCAATGCCAGAGATTCATGCTTATTTAGAGGTGGAGGAATGTGACTGATATGTCTCCCAACTCTCATTTTCTTGGACTAATCGAGAGACGGAAGGTTGTAGAAATATTTAGAATCCCAGCAGAATTTTATATTAGAGCTCTGTTATGTTTTAAGAGAAAATAAAGGAGCCCTGATGTTAACTTCAAAAAGATTGAGAATCAAGTAGTCATTTAAGTAGGGTCATCTGAGGGGACTGAGACACATGGCAGCTTGCTAGCTTTGAGATAAAAAGGAATGAACCACAAAGGAGGGCACGAGAATTAGTGTTAGCAGGAGCTAAGGACCTTTGTCTGCACAGACAACATTGGAATAGATTTAAGAAAATTTAGAAACAATATGGAAAACAAAAGTGCCTCCATGTGACTGTTTGTAAAACATGCTGATGGAGACCCTCCTTACCTTGTCTCACATTTCTTCTCACAGGAAAGAGTCACTGCTCCCTACAAATGTCTTGCTATATAAGAGTATTTTGCATATCATACTTTTTTCTTCCTCTCACTGTACTAGTGAGACAGAATGAACACCAAGAGATACAAAAGCTACTGCTTTAGCACCATAGACTTCCTGCCTTTTTTTGTTGTTGTTGATACTTTAATTTTTTTGACATTTATTTATGCTGTCTGTTCCCCCCTCCCCCGTGTGTGTGTGTACACCCATGTAGAAGTCAGAAGACAACTCATGGGAGTCAGGTTGTTTTCTTCTATCATGTGGGTTCTGGGGATCCAACTCTGGTTGTGCTGTCAGGGTTGGCAAAAAGAACCTTTATATGATAAGACATCTTATTGGCCAATGGTTTCATTTTTGACCAAAGCCTACTTCCTGAGAGCAGGCTGCCATACCTGCCTACCAAAAAACTTCCTGTTTTCTACTCAATTTTCTCATCCTCACATGAGAAAGGTTGAGAGAAGAGCTTTGCTGGGGTCCTTTAAAATGTACATAATTGGTAATGGTTCTGCTAGGTAGCACTTGCCAAGTGCTTACTGTGTTCTAAGCAGTGTACTGACCCCTCTCTGAGTACTTTTCTGATTTTATGTAAATAAACATATGCATTAATGTGAGCTATATTATAAGAATGAAGCTCATGCCCAAGCTCGCTCAGCCTAGTAGAGCTGAGATGCCATCCTGGAAGGCTGGTGCAGAGACTGCTGCCCCCACCGCTGTACTACTAACAGATACTGAGAGAGATGCCAATCCTGCCCATCATGAACCTGTTTCACAGAGTAATGGCTGGAAAGGCAAGACAGATCTATGAGTGCCATTCAGGATAAACAGTACCAGAATACTTTGAAGATTTCTATTGAGTTACTACTTTTCTCATAAGGAAAAAGACAGGAAACAGATTGCAGACCTATGATTATCTTTCAGGCATACTGTGACCAAATGATTGCCAGGACTTCTTAAATCTGTAAAACAGCATTCAAACCCTCATGACTTCCCTTAGCATGCTTATGTTTAAATTCCATAAACTCTCCTCTACTACAGTGTTAGGTGGTCTGAATCATCTTTTCCTGCATGACAAGACACCCCAGAGCTGAGTTTTCATAGCTACTGTTATCCCATTGGTTGTGCTGGTCAGAAATCGGAACGGAGCTGAACCGTAGTGACTGTGCTGTCTTCTGCAGTGTCTGGGGTTTCAATCGGAAGACTCAAAGATTCCCCGAGAGTAGAAAGTTCTTCTCTCACTGTTTACTCATGTGGCTGGTGGCAATTGGTTCCTTTCCAGAGGGACCTCACCAAAAATCTGATTGGGTGTCACTTGACATTGTTCCAGCTTCCCCCAAACATGTGATCAAGTGGTCATCTGGGAAGCATGATTTTACATCTAACCTTAGAAGCCCTAGAGAGTTATCTCTCTCATTTCTTAGGGCTAACTTTCATTTCACAAGTGTTAACAGTCAGCACCAGCTCTGCACTGAAGAGGACTCCCTCTCACATGTGCACACTGGAGGTGGAGGCAAGGCACCTCCAGAGATGACCTCCAAAGTTCAATGAAAGCTTGCCCAAGAAGCATTGCACAGTGCTTGGTGCCCATGTTACGTCATAGTTATTGTTCTTTGGCTTCTTAATCACAAAATTAATTTAAGTTAACATTGATAATGTATTTATATGTATGTGTCTGAATATACTTTGCTGTTGTTTGTTTTCCTGTCATAATCATTTTATTTGTTGCTTTAATAAGCCTTTAAGAAAGTGAGAGCCTATGACCAGTGAGCATTCTTCTTATGACTCTTGATGACATGTTAGATGCCTAGCTAAAGCATGTGCTCCTTTCTTTCTTCCATTTTCCAAGCTCTGGTCCATGCTGTAGTGTCTGCTGGCTACTTGGTGAATCTCTGTGGGTTCCTGCCTCAGGTTCATCGGCCGGGGCTCATTCTTATCATTTCATATTGAAATTCACAAATTTCATTCACAAAAGAGTAGAGATAAAAGACAGAATGCTTCTTTTAATTTATTTAAAATCTTTGTCCAAGTTCCTCCCTGCCTTGGACAGTGGTATACAGAACCATTCTATCTACCTTTGGGGCTTGGCCCCCTTGTATCCAGAAGCATGAGTTTAGAGAGTTTGTGCTGAACATGATGATTGTGAAATTCCTCCTCTACCCTGCTCAGGTCCACATTCGGGAATCAGAAGGATCAGTACTCGAGGTACCACCACTCTCTGCTGGTTGCATCAACTTCTGCCTTTCCGTAAGGCATGCAATGTACACTGGCTACCTAGATACACATGATCTATGCCTCCTAAGATCAGTAAAGCAGAAAATGACTAGATGTGGACATAGCAGAGCTTGCTGGCCAAGTGGATCTCCTGCCAAAGCTTTGCTTGAGTCACATCCATACTTGCAGCCACTGGTCCTTGAGCAGTTGCTATGGTTTTGTTTACATATTTGATTCTTCTTTCAAGGTCTTGTCCCCACCATCAGGCAGCGATGCTTTGTGCTTTGGTATGGAGTGGAGCTCAGGCAGTGGGGTGCTTCTCATGTGCATATGTGACAGATGCTGAATAAATACTAGTTGCATATGTGAATGAGCAAACCTGCTCTTACTCTGTAGCAGAGAAAATAATTGCCTCCAGTTAATGAGTTCCCCATGTTATGTTAAGTCTTTTGTGAACCCTCTTATGTAGTAGATCATTGCCAATGTTCGATGAGTTAGGCAATATTATCATTGCCACGTTATGGGTGAGGGAATTAGCGCATAGAAGAGTTAAGTAACTTGCTGAAAGTCACCTACTGAGCAGGGGCCAAACCCAGTGTTCAAACCTATCTCTGCACCTGCAGCCCTAGGGTTCCAGATTCTCTCTGAATCTGTGGTTCATAAACAGTCAGGCAGCAGAATCATCTGCAGGACTTGAGACTGATAGTTGCCCATGCTTTCCCCTCCCCCCATCCCCAGCATGGTCTGGGACACTGCATTCCTTACAAGGTCCATACTGATTGGATGTTGTTGTGCCGGAGTCCCCGAGAAAAACTGCCTGCAGAGCCTTATCTTGAACACAGGTTATAAGAGCACAGCTTGTTTTGTCTCACTGTTATCAGATGGAAGAAGAAGGGCTTTTAAATTTCTAGGGCATTTTAAAGGATACCTGGTCAGTTTACATTTGTCTTGGACCCATATCTTCTTCTGACAGTACTTTCCATTTGGGAAGCTGGAAAGGTTAATATGAAAAGGTATTTTCATTTAACCTGAAATTTAACTGATTGAAAATACCCCCAGTATAGCTATCCTCCCAAGATGCTCCAAAGACAAAACTTACCAGGTAGAAAGGCCATGGGGATTTGGCCCCATATAGTAGAATTGGTTTTAACTTGCTTGGCTCATGAGGTGGTCCATTTTAAGACTATTTAGGAAGTTTAGTTTGACTGTCAAGACTGTAAGGTTAAGTAAAACTCTTCATTAAACATCTGGGAAATCCAATTACATAGATCAGAGAATTCAATATTGTATGCATTTTCACACATACATAAGCTTACAGAACCTAGCTGAAGTCCCCTCTTCTAATTAGCGTCACTTTATCCCCTCCAGGTCATCATTCATGAGGAATTTAATGCATTGTGAGAGTTATCCTTTGGTAGGATAGTTCTCTTTGTGGGAGGGGCTATCTAATTATCCAGTTTTTAAAAAATCACCCTAAAAGACACACTCCTGCTGGAATTCAACAGTTGGGCTCTTGGTGAATAGGAAGATGACAATTTAGAAATGAAATGGGTGGAAATGTAACTTTAACAGAAACGATCATTTATCCCCTTAGTTATTGAATTAGTAATTACTAGAGGAAAGTGACAAAGCACTGCCTAATATTTCTTGTCTAATAATTAAGAACTAATAATGATTTTGGAAAAGCCCATAGTAAATAACTTTTAAAACATGTTCTTTTTCCTACCCAGAATAGACAAGTTTGGTTGTAAGAAGTAAAGAGTAAGGGAAGGGTTGATCAGTGGATAGTAGGTTATTGTTAAGTTGGAGAAGGGAGTTGTGCATTCCGAGGCAAAAAATGCTGGCTGTAGCAAGGATGACACATTGGATATTCCAGAAAGCAAAAAGGAAGGATGTGAAGTGTTTTTGCCACAGAGAAATGATAAATATTTGAAGATATTTTGGATATTTTGGAATAGCATGTGGTAGGTACTCCATACATTCTTAAGTTTTGGTGTGTCAATTAAAAGTAAAACTTGGAGAGAAAGAGAGAAATACCTGAAGATTTTGGGTTTTGGTTCTGACACTGCTGATTGGGACCAGCATCTGAGAGCTTCCTGTAATGGATGTTGGGTGGCCTGTTTCGTATCTATACAGCATTTTAAGACCGATAGATAGAAACAAATGGGCTCATGTTTTTGATGCACTGCTTCAGATTTTATGAGAGCTCTCTGGGTGGTTTTTCCAGAGTCATATTTGCCGATTAGCAGAGTGAAAATTAGCTCAGTTCAGTTGTGTGTGTGTGTGGAGGGGGGGGGCATATCTGCCAAAAAAACGAAATTAGCTCAGTTCAGTTGTGTGTGTGTGTGGAGGGGG
>CAJQZJ010034238.1:2080895-2100922 GCA_907164525.1 Lophiomys imhausi
AAAACGAAATTAGCTCAGTTCAGTTGTGTGTGTGTGTGGAGGGGGGGCATATCTGCCAAAAAACGATGAACTAGCTAGCATAATAATTGCAAAAAATTGTTTTAGGCCACATGGTCCTTTCTCAGCCAACTGGATGGTGTTCAGTACTCCAGGAGTTTGAGGCATTGCTGTTTGTGTGGTTGGCACACACTTTCCTACTGGTTTATACTGTCATTTTACTCTAATAAAATCTGGTTGAGTTTGTGGCATTATTATCCCAGCAGCTTGGAAGTCATCTTTTTAAGACCCGTCATTTAGTGTTTTTAATTGAAAATGCAACATGGCAAAAATCTGCAAGGATGTGACACATTCTCAGGCTAGTGAGAATCACCTGCAAAGAAGTGGAAGGGTAAACTCCAGCTCAGCAGGGGCCCTGGTGGAAGCACTGACTGAGACCTGGTTTTGCTGTGTGAGTATATGCCACTGACTGATTCGAGGACCTCCCAAGCATTTTGCCCTCTCTATGTCAGTATATCTAGGGGGAGAAAAAGTAACTTATATCAACAGTTTCCTAAGTTTGCACCTAATTGACTTTCTTCTGGTTCTCCATGTCAAGATGTACTGGACATTGAGTCTGGGGAGAATGCTGACCATTGATAGGCCCATGTCATCATCTCCAGCCAAGAGCTAACCCATGAGCTTCTGACTTCTGTATTCTATATTATCATAATATTGTTGAAACTTAATAGAAGGTCCTAAGACCATCCACAAGTTCTGTGAATCACTAGGAGGGTGCACATGACTCAGAGTGTAGTCACACTCACAGCTATGGTTAACGTCAGTGAACGAACACCAAGCAGAATCAGCAGATGGAAAACTTCCATGGGGCAAAGTCCAGAAGAAACCAGGCTGAAGCTTCCAAGAGATTTCCCTTAGTGAAGTGCCAGGAAAACAATTAATTCTCCCAGTACTAAATGTGGTAACACATGGTACAAGTTGTCTTAACGCTTCACTTTGCTGGTGGGGATAGATAGGTCATACAGTCCCCGTGTTTTCTGTGTTCCAAAGTCCCAGCACTCATAAGGAAAGCAGGTGTTCTGACACACCCAGTACCAACAGGCTTTAAGTACTGTGAGCAATTCTTATCAGGGAATAATCAGAACACTCCCAATATCCAAGGCCCCAGATCCCAGCCCATGGCCAACCTTGCAGGATACCATTTAAAGAACTCCAGTCTCAGGCCTGCTGCATTAAACACTGTTTTTCCCTAAACCAAGTGCATGACCATGCCTTGTGAATTCCTCATTTACCTATTCTTTGTGAGCTGATAGTCACTCTGTCCCATCCCTATTCCTCTATTGAAGTCACTCCAGCTAGTCAAAGCCATTCTGCCTTCTTAGTCAATATTAGTTCTCCTTCTCCACCCTTTCTGCTTTAATCTAAACCACTACCAGCTCCTAATTAGGCTCTTGCAATAGCTGTGGATCTGCCTTCCAGGATCTATTTTCTCTGTTCTCTGTCATAGTCAGATTGGTCATTAAAACTCTGAACCAGCCAAGTGGAACAACCACCTCCGCATTTGGTCACTTTTCTTTATTTAATATTTCTGTATTGCTTTTAATAAAAACCAAGTCCAGATTCTTTTCTGTAGGGCCTTTTCTGGCCTGTCCAACTCCTCACTGCATTTTGCATGTGGACTTCACTTGTCCGGAGTCCCATCTTCCCACAGATCTGGTTGGATGCTACTCTCAAACCCATTCCCCTTGCTGACTTGCTTCAATCTTTCTCAGCCTTCTTACAGTAGCCCCATCCCTTATTGCTTAAGCCAAGTCACTCTGCATGTCTCTCTTGGTCTACTTTGACGCAGTTAAAACTTTGCAGATTTGGGTGAGCATGTAACATGTACAGCTCCTGCCAGGTAACTTCCATGGATTGAGGAACTGTAGAGGAAAATCATTATGGCATCCTCATTACCTACTTGACATGTTGCCTATTGAGTGCCACTTATTTGCACTCATCATTCATTCATTCATTCATTCATTCACTCTTTTTAATGTTTGGCAGATATTTTTTTATTCTAAGCACTTGTGATTTTCTCTGTACAAGGAAGAAATAGTAAACAAGATGGCCACATTGCCCCAAGGGAGCATTTTGTCGGTATGAGTTTGGATAATTTTTAGTCATTTTGCCTACTGTGTGACTGCTGATCCATTGAGGGTACACAGCAGAGCCTTAGTTGACACTTGTCGATTACCTTGAGATGATTGTGTCAGTGTGCATGTCATTGTCCCACATGATGAGTGAGCTGGAAATAACTATCTTAAGAACATTAAGTAAACCTATAGACAGCCAGTGAGGGTACTTTTTTAACAGGGCTACCCATCTGGGAGGGAAAAAAAGCACTTCTGGTAGCATCCATTTGTCTGCTATTTTAAATTAACACACCCATCTATGACTATTTTGAGAGATAGAATTTATTTTGCACTAGCAGTTTGTCTTGTCAGTTTTGCTTTCAAAGAGTGAAAACTATGCAGGTAGCCCATCCTATTAACACTCTACCATGGTGATAAGCAGGTCTGTTAAGAGAAAAAAAAAGTCATTTTTAATCAAATTTTCCAAGATTTTCTTTAATTAGTAACTAATTTTCTGTTGGAGAACAGGTAGGATTGACCCTTGAGCTTCCTTAATCTGTGTCATTTCTTGAACATGTTGATTAAAGTCCTTTTTATCAAACAGCTTCTCTGAATTCCTCATTTCTTGGTTTGGTTTCACCTATGATTGGGGTCAGTTGCAGTGATCACCTGTCTCTGCTAGTAGTTAGTGTTATTAGCTCAATAAACGTCTTTGAGCCAAATTGAAGAGAGAATTGTTCACCCCAATTTCAACACATTCTATATTCAAAGAACTAATCTTGGTTATTTCTCAAACAAAATGGTTTCTAATGTACCATGTTGAGAATTCAAATTCTAAAGTTCTGTGAGCCAGAGACTTCTAGAATGCTTCATTCCCTTGATTTTGTTGACAATGAGGTTGGCTAGGACATTAATGGAGGGAAATGAATCCAGTGATGAAAAAGGGAAAAACGAACAAATCCACTTAAGTTGCTTGGAGGAAGAGTAAACAGTAATTGCTGTCATATCAGTCTGACTTACCAGTTTGTTCAATGTAAGAAATGACTAGTGGGCAACCACTGCCCTCGATGGGATTCTACATTAGGGTTGATTAGTCAATATGGAGGGGTATGAACTGAGAGAACTGCTGCACAGCACATAAAGCCAGACTAGAGCGAGACAAGTGGAAGGGGGCTTCTAATTCCAGGAGCAGGGCTTGATTACTTGATTGCATTGATCAGAATCAAAATTGGGTTTTGAATGCAGAGGTGCCATTTTTGATGGCAGATGATGTAGACAAAATATGGAAAATGCATTCACTGATTAGTCTTTCCTTGATTAGAAAAGGGAGAGTCTCCCTGGTTTTTTTTCTTTATGCTGAAACAATGGTCATTCATTTTGGACGGTGACTGTGCAAATATTTGGTTCCATACTAATGGGAAACTTTTTAAATATTACTCAGAAGAAATGTGGCTTTTGTTTTATTCATACTCTCTTGGTTTCCTAGTGGTTTGAATTTGATCCTTACAGTATCAAAGACTACTGGTATAAAAACTAGAATATGTGAAGCCCAGGAAAGAATATTGTGTCCAAATAATAGAGTTGTGCTCTTAATGATCTCTCTGCATTGCTCTGGGAATTTAGTTAAATTTATGTCTTGAAAACTTGATTAAGAAATCATTCTTGTATATCATTGAGCTAAAAGAACTTCAGCTTGATTCTCAGTGGTAGGCAAGTTTAGCATAAATTCATTTTTAGCTTTTTATTTTATTTTTTTGTTGAAATGATGTTTTGTTTTATTTTGTTTTTATATGACTGGGGATTGAAGTTGGGGCCTTGCACATGCTAGGCAAACACTCTAGCACTAAACTCTATTTCCAGTCTTACTTTTTCCAGTTTGTGACAGGTTCTCATGAAGTTGTCGAGGATGATCTTGAACTCAAGTCAGTGTCCCAGGCAGGCCTTGACTTGACTTTGTGATCTCCCCATATCAGGTCCCATTGTCACTGGCCTTTGTTACCAAGACCAGTGGAGTGTTTCCAGTGCCCTTTTCCATTTTAATTCTGAGCCTGAGCTCTGCATCTGAAGCCCTTCTGCTTTTTATTCCTCCATATTACACAAGCACACTGCAGTGGACACTACACTGCTTTACAGTTCTTGGTGTGTGTGTGTGTGTGTGTGTGTGTGTGTGTGTGTGTGTGTGTGTGTTTGTTTGTTTGTTTGTTTTAAACAGGTCAGGCTTTAAGAAAATACTGCAAAAGTTAAACTGCCACCAACTTAGAATGCTCCCGAAACCTAATCCAAGCTTTCAGCGTGTACTCAGTCATCACCTTGTACATTTTCACTAGCTAGAAATATACTGTGCTCACATGGCCCTGTCTGTACTAAGGTATTCTGTTGAAAAACACTTCCTTTAAAAAGAAAAAGGAAAAAATACTTCCTTGGATTTTATCAGAAACGTAGGCCACATGCTCTGAAGTCTGGAGTGGGGACTCACATCTGGGCTTATTTCACATGCTTATATTAGAAACATAATAGAACTTTTTTTTTTTGAAAACTGAAAGCAAGAAAAATATAGTGAGTATCAGTGGCCCTATTAGCAACTTTTATAATATCAACTCAAGGCCACTCTTTCATTTATCACTCCCTTTGCTCTGATTATCTTAAAGCTGATATCACTGTTCATTTTATCACTAAATGTACTAGGATGTATTTCTATAAGATAAGAAACACTGTTTTCATAATAAAACCCCAGTACAATTTTCACATAAAATTTCATAATTATCTCTTTGTATACTCAAATGTGCAGTTTCTAGATTCCTCTCCTGTCTACTGTTTCCTTTTGTGAGCCTGGGTCAAACCCAGGCTCACAAAAGCTCAGGCATTATGGTTACCTTTAAATCTCATGCATTCTTTAGATTCTTCTCTGTTTTCTCTCTTTTGAAAACTTGAGGTGAACAATCTGGATTATTTAAAGTTCTGTGATATGGATTTTGATGGTTGTACTTTGGAGATCATTTCTTGAGATTAGTTTACTTCGACATTTTAGTCAGTCATAAGAGCAAATGGCCCAAAATTCAAGTTTAGTTGTACTGTTGAGAAGGCTGGAAAAGGCTGCAATCTGCATGACAGTGTGTACTTCCATGTGGAAGTTTGTCTGTTTGTCTTTGTCCATGGAAAATTGCCTGGATGCAATTCTGTTGAATGATCGCTGTTCATTCATCAGGGAATACCAAGTGGACTCTTGTCTTTTTGTGATTTCTTCAGTTACAGGAGGAACTGGCCATCAATTAATTTGGTACCACCTACAGAAAAGGCAAGATTGATCCTGCATGCTTATATTCATTAGGCACTTCCTTAGCCTTCCTCAAAAGCTACTGATGCTTTTTTCTCCATTCAAAACAAAAACAAAGCAATACAGCAACAACAAAAAACTAATTCATGAGATTAGACATATTTAAATTATTTTATTGAAGTTGTAAATCACCTGCCTCTGCCTAGTGAGAACATTCAGCTGCCTTCCAGGTCCTATTGATATGAATCCTGTACTTTTCAGTCTCTTTTGTCTTGATTTTTATTTATATTTTGTTTGTTTTAATTTAATGATGGTATGATATAAACTGTGTAGTTTCTGCCTGCCCGGAATGAAAACATTTCAAGGATCCTTGTTCCTATCTTATTTTATTTTATTTATTTTTGGTCAACTCATAGACACTGCTAATGTATCAGGATGATTGGGCTAGTCTTAAGGACTTTTCTGTAAACATAAAATATACCATAGGTGATATAGATATTTCCTATTTGACATAAATTATATATGGTTTTAAATTTCTATGTTCATCAATTTTACAACCACATCTGTTTTTTTCCATTCTGAAAATCCAGTTATCATTGATGTTGACATCAATGCTATTAATTTACAGATGATGCCAATACTGATCAGCACTGGAGTTTTGGCCTGCTTTGTTTTGGACCTGGGCTGCTTCATTCTCCTTAGACAACCTGGCATTCCCGGCTCCCAGGAGGTTACCATATTGATGCCCAACTTAGTGTGGACAGCCGATCAGCAAAGCACACTACAACCCAGAATTCGTGGACTTAATCAATCTTCCTTTCTCAGACTCCCAAGTAGCTGGGACTACAGACTGCTGTATGCTGCATCAGGGCAGGTCAAAACCCCTGTGCTGATTAGTAGAGGGATGATCACCTGTAAACTAACAAGTACTCTGGAATTATCTCACCCTGTATGTACAACACAATCTTAGTATAACAATACCATTTTAAATACCGAGTTTAAAGCAAACAATTTATTTTTTTTTCCTTTTATTGAAAATAGATTCTTTTCTTCTACAATATATCTCCACTCCTCTCAGTTACTCGTCACCACCCTCCTCCTCTGGATGCATTCCCTTTCTGTCTCTCATTAGAGAAGAACAGGCTTCCAAGAGACAACAACCAAACATGACAAAATAAAATAGAAGAAGATGATGAAGAAGAAGATGATGATGATAAGATCTATCATATTGAAGTGGGACATGCAACCCAACAGGAGAAAATACAATCCTCTCAGGAAACATTTTTGTATCTTTTTCAGGACAGGGCATAGAACCTAGGACCTCACACATGCTAGGCAAGTGCTCTGCCATTGACCCAGTCTTCTCTGAAAACATTTTTTAAATTTTATTTATTTATTTATTTATTTGCTTATTTATTTATTACTTTAGGTTACATCTCCATCACAGTGTCCTCTTTTCACCCTCTACCCCCTGAAAACATTTTAAAATGACTTTTATGAAGCCCAGGTATCTTCTCAGTATCAATTATTCTGTGTCCTTCAAACAGTGTCACCTGTTACGTGAGTCTGAACTGTACCATCATATTTTATGATCTCTGTGCTGTCACTGGAAGTCAGAAAGCATTACAAAGACTTGCATTGCTCTAGTGTGTAGATTGAGAGCAGTAAAACCATCTGTTCCAGTAACCTAATGTCCTAGAAGTATAATTCTGTTTTGAAGGAATGAAATTAATTCTACTAGGTCTGTGCACAATAGCCTGCAATCATCTTCTCCAGTGTGCTACTTTAGAAGAGTGTGGTAAACTTGCCATTCATTTTTTAAATTGAAGCATGAAGTAAAACAGGATAAGAAACATTGCCATTTGTAGAGTTTAGTCTAAAAAAATGAATGATTAAAGAGATCTGTAATGATCAGACCTGTTCACTCTGAGAGTGAATGGGAATGTGTAGCAGACAAATCATTTGAACTGGGTGTGCACGCTAATGAGCATTGAGATCATTCTGTACTCCCAGGACTGAAAACTAAAAGTTACTGCAGACTGTTCAATAAAGGAGTTAATTTAATATGTAGCAGGATGGAAAATGAAGGAAAGAAACAAATTGTAAAACCTACAGGAAAAAAAAGTAAATTGCTAATGATTTTATTCATTCAACAATTAATTGAACTCCTAGGAATCCAGTGTAAGTCATCCTGTTGGAGGGAAATAGGAAAACATTAAATTTTGTCCCAGAGCTGACCACAGGCACACTGGAGACCAGCCAACTTTGTAGGCATTTTGATGAAACTATCTTTGATTCGGTTACATGGACCCCAAATTCCAAAGTAGGTATATGCTACATATTGAAGTTAAGAATGATGTAGGAGATTTCTTTGCAGCAAGTGAATGACTTACACAGAATTGTTGCAAATCATGCCTCTTCTAGAACATTATTTGCAAAGATTGTTTTGAAGCAGGTTTTCCTGTCATTCTGACTGATATTAGGCTTGTTGTTTAGCTGAAGATGGCATTAAATTAATGATTCTCTCCCCTTAGTTACCTCCCAAGTGCTGTGATTGTATATAGATGTGCACCACCCTACCAGCTTACTTGTAAGGCTTTTTAATAGGAACTTCTGAAGTCAGGTCATTTGGGATGCACTGATGTGAAGAGTCTGCAGGTTTCTTTATGGAGGACTTCTCTGACTTACTATCTTAATACACTTTGTGAAGTTACGAGAGAAGGGTTTGAAAAGCCAGCATTCTTCCCCCGCCCCCAGCCTGTTTTTCAGGAGGAGATGTTTTACACAGTGTTATTTTAATTGAGATTGAATTGCAAATGCTCAGAAATTTCAATCATTTAATTTGGAGAAAGGGAAAAAGAGACAGAGAGAACTTATCAGCCTGTGAACTCGTGAGGAAAATGCTCACTTGATCTACGGGACAATGCAAGTCCCCAGAGCCCAATATGTTGGCTACTGATTCATTTTTTAATAAGCTATTGATCATGGTTGCAGGATACCTTGTATCAGCAGTTCCTAAGTCAACTATAATGGTAAAAAATAGAAGCATTTGCCTTGGAAGGTTAAGGAAAAATCTTGAGGTACATGTTTTCTTCCTTTGTGCATTCTTTCTGTATATTCTGCTTGTTTCCTTCTTAGTCTCAATGGCCTTGTTAGACAGCACTGGGAGAAAGGGTTTAGAAGAGTCATGTGGAATAGGATATGAGAGTACACAATGGACCCAACAGAAATCTGGGGACATGGTGGACATCTTCATGGATATTCCAGAACAAAGACACATAGTTTTCTAGAACATATGGCTAGTGAGGTACTTACCCAGGCCAAGTTTGATGTTGATTAGGAAAAGACTGGCTTATGATTTCTGTTTGACTTGTGGTAGTCTAGACATGAGTACTTCTCCGTAAGCTATCCCACTCCATCATTCTGGCATGAATTCTATACTGTGTATGCTGTGATACATATTCTTTTTTTTTTTTTTTTTTTGGTTTTTCAAGACATGGTTTTTCTCAGTGTAGCCCTGGCCATCCTCGATTCACTTTATAGACGAGGCTGGCCTTGAACTCACAGAGATACGCCTGCCTCTGCCTCCCAAGTGCTGGGATTGAAGGCGTGCACCACCATGCCCGGTGTGACATATACTCTTTAGAAAAAAAGATTTTTGAGAGGATATGTGATGGGGTCCCCTCTTCAAATAATTTGATAAATTTGAAATCTGGAGACATGCTGAAAGAATAGTATAATGAACATAAACGTTAAATTCACCTGGACTTACCAAAAGCTAATATTCTTTCTTTGTCTATACCTGTGTATGTATACAGACATAGATCTAGTAACAGACAGTCATGAGGACACACATACTCTCTCTCTCTCTCTCTCTCTCTCTCTTCCTCTCTCTTCCTCCTTCTCTCCTTTCTCCATCTCTCTCTCTGTCTATGTCTCTGACTCTCTGTCTCTGTCTTTCCCATCTGGATTCTAAAAGTACGTAGTAAACATTGCAAAACGAAGAAAATATTCTTTGTGAATCAAAATGCAGTCCTTATTTGTAACAATTAATGGTTTATCATATATCCTGTCTGTCTGTATTCAAATTTTCCCACAATGCCATCTTTAATGAATTGATCCCTTTTGATCTAGTCCCTGGGGCTGTATGTTGTCATTGTTTATTCCCTCTCCTTAGCTCCTTCGATACAGACGAACTCTTCTGCCTTTCAGAAACAGGGCTGGAGAGTAATGTGATGCAGCCATTCAGGTATGTGTGGTTTTGTTTCGCTGGTGTGTTCATTTGATACAGGGTCTCATTCTGTGGCTGGCCTGAAATAGACCATCCTGCCTCCACCTCCTAATGTTAATGGTCTTGCTGGGACCAGATTTAGGTATAATAAATCTCCCTTTGAAGCTCATTAATGATGTTTTAAAACTAGATGAGGAGTTAAATATTTGAGGCACAAAACCCACCAAGGATAAATTATTTCCTCTCAATTCTTCATGCAGGCGGCATCAAGCCAGAAGTTTCAACTTGGCAATGTTAAATTTATTCACTGGTTGGTTGGTTTTTTTTTTCTTCATTATAAAAGCCTGGTTTGCTTTATAATTAATGAAAGATCTGAGAAGTGGTATTTTAAGATGTGCAAATATCCTGTTCC
Organism: Lophiomys imhausi; assembly: GCA_907164525.1. NCBI lineage: Eukaryota > Metazoa > Chordata > Mammalia > Rodentia > Muridae > Lophiomys > Lophiomys imhausi. The sequence continues at coordinate 2,090,924 of CAJQZJ010034238.1, forward strand.
TTGCCAACCTCTGTCAAGGTGCCTCATTTAATGATGACTTCTGTCTCCATGAATCATTCTGTCAACTTGCAAGATGATTTTCTAATTCTGTGGTCCCATCTTTACTTTTCTTCCTTTCTAAATATCATGTGAATTTGTGGATTCTTTTTAAATGTAATGAGTCATTTCTGACATTACTGGTTTTTGGTTCACAAATTGTCGTGGGTTAAGGACTGAGGCACTGTTCAAGTGGGCTCCCATCATATTTTTTAGTACTTTGTATATTTTCTGCCCCAGACCTAGAAATAGCTATTTTTCCTTTTTTTGAGTGCTAGCTAGCACTTAAAAATCCACATATCAATTGGGTAAGGGTATAATTTATTCTAAGCCCATCCCCAGTATTTAGTGCTCTAGATCCTCAAACCCTCTTGTATAAAATGGTATGTGTCCTAGAAGTCTATTGCTGGGATAAACACCATGACCAAATTAACTTGGGAGGAAAGAGTTTATTTGGCTTACGCATCCGGATCACAATTTATCATTGAGAGAAGGCAAGAACCTGAGTAGGAACCTGAAGACCTGAACCAAAGCAGAGACCATGAAGGAATCCTCATCAGTGACTTGTTCCCCATGGCTTGTTCAATTTGTTTATTATACGCTCCAGGATCAGCTGCCTAGGATGGTACCTTCTACAATGGCCTGGGTCCTCCCATTCCATCATCATTCAAAAAAAAAAAAACCCAAAACCCAAACAAACAAAAAATACAGGGTTGTTTACAGGCCAATCTGATACAGACATTTTCTACATTGAGGTTTCCTCTCCTCAGGCCACTCTCGATTGTGTCAAGTTGACAAAATCCAACTAATACAGTGTGGGTAGAATTTTCATATGACCTTCACTCATTCACTGATGTACCCATCTGTGGATCACTTTTAATTTCTACACAGTATAAATGATATGTGAATAGTTGTCCTGCTCTACTGTCTAGAGTAGAACGGAAAAAAGGAGAAAAGTCTATACTTGTGCAATATGGATGTGGTCCTGTAATCCATTCTGTTGTTGGACTCCATTAATGCTGAGGCTATGAGTAGACTCTTAAGTATCTGGAATTCAGAGTGGCACCCCCAGTTCTAGGCCAGTTTCATATATTCTTCCTCTTTCTGTCTATTTCATGTTTTTACCCCTTCCTCCCACCATGCAAATTGTAGCTGTGGAGAATACAAATAAATTTTATAGCTAAACCTTGACTGTGGAATTGCTATCTCAGTGTTACACTACCAATAACAGAATTTACCTTAGTAAAATTCAAAATATCTTCTTGTCTTTAGAATACATTCCATGATGCAGTAATACAGACTGCCTGGTTCAAAGGTTTAATTTCCCTTTTTTCCTCTCCCTCATCATATAATTAATTTAGTTAATTTCTTTGTATTTGATAAATTTTCCCTCTTCCTCTCTACATGTATAAACTTACGGAAGCATGTAAAAAATAGCTTAAATTAAAATGCATTGGGTACTATGTGTATAGTATTTTTGTTCTTTTTTATTATTATTTATGTGCCTATGTGTGGGCTTGTACATGTGTGTGCAGTGTCCACAGACCCAGGAAAGGACATCGGCTCCCATTCGTGTTACAGGCAGTTATACACCCCCTGACATGAGTGCTGAGAACCAAACTCAGTTCTTCTGGGAAAGCAGAACATGGTCTTAACCATGTTAACTGAGCCAACTCCCTACCTCCCACCCTACACTCCACCTACCCATTTAGATTATTTCCAACATTTTGATTTTACAAATAACCTCAAGATGAAACTCGTACACATTTTTTGCTGTTAGAGGTATGTTTTCAGATAAGATCCTAGTAGTGGGGTAGTTAAATCAAAAGCTTAAAAATCAGTAAGAGTTTATTGGAAATTGCTAAATCCCCTGAGGGCGGAGACATGACTCCTGCCATCGATGTTTGCTTGTTCCCTTTACCTTCTTGGCGTTCATGTTTTGAATTTTGGCTAATTCTATAGATGTAGCATCTCCAAAGTCATGACACTGCTTTGCCCAACCTTTATTATGGGTTATTGAGATTATCTTCTTTATGTGAGTAAAGGAGAAAATGCTAACAAGCTGAACAGGATGTCTCAAAAGGACATAGGTGCCACCTTTAAAGGTGTCTACATATCAAACTTGGGACAATGTTCATTCTCTCTCTCTCTCTCTCCCTCTCTCTCTCTGATACAAAAGGCACAGCAATTTGTGTTTGTAAATAAAGCAAAGAAATTTATACACATCCTTTATTCATTACTATTCACTTTGAGATACACTGTTATGTCCTGTGAAAAGTCAGTGGTATGGAGGTCTATCTGTCTGCCTGTATCTATCTATCTATCTATCTATCTATCTATCTGTCTGTCTGTCTGTCTGTCTGTCTGTCTGTCTATCTATCTATCTATCTCACTCTCTGTGTGTGTGTGTGTTTGTGTAACTGAGAATTAAACCTAGGGACTACAATATACCACGTAAACACTTTCCCTCTGCCTTATATCCCTATATTCCCAGTATTTTTTCTATTTTTTATTTTGAGACAATGTCACTAAGTTCTCCAGGCTACCCTTGAATTTGAATTTGTTCAATAGTCCAGGCAGACCTTAAATTATAGTATTCCTGGCTCATCCTCCTGAGTAGCTGAGTTTACAGGCCTCTGCCACCAGGTCATATCAAACCTTGGACAATATAGGAGCCAAAAAATAAAAACTAAAAGTAATATCCCTGACAACTCAATGTTTTTGAAAATGCCCACATGTTCATAATAATATTTAATGAAGAATGAGAGTGAAGAGACTATAGAATGAGTCCTATTTTTCCTGTCAGACAGTTCTAATGTATATTTAATTTCGCATAGAAGTCTCAGGTCATTTATATTTGTAGGTATGACCAATAAATGTAATTTAAACTCCACCATGTCATTCTGTTACAGAAATAGACAATGCCTGACTTACAGTGCCTGATGGGAGTGCTGGGATCCAAACAGAATATTTAGTTTTACAGTGGTGCACAAGCAGTTTGCATGTAGTAGAAATGGCCTTTTAATTTGTAGATCTTTTCCCCAGTTTTCTAGGAAATTGAGGCGCAGTTCCTAGGCAGACGTACCATCACAGGAGAAGCAACCAGGACTGTACAGTGTGGCACTGTTAAGCTGGAGTCCTCAGTAGGCTCTGTGTGTTCAGTGCATTTGACTTTGGGTACTTGAGACAAATGATGGACTGGCTGGACGATAATTTCACTGTAATGGAACTTGTATTTAGAAACTGTTTTGAACCTCATTTAGGCCCACAGGAAAACCAGAGGTGGTGTATAAGTTTGACATCCCTGCCTCCATTTTCCATCTGCTTCTGCTTTGGGTCGCCTGTTGACATCTTTTGCTAGGCTCATTAGCTGCTCATAAAGCAACTAATAGAGATTGTAACACTTAATTCACCCCATTCTCCTTTAGCACTAAAGACACAAAAGTAAGAGTAACTGAGGCATTACACTGTCCGCTTTCCACTTTGTCTTATTCCAGACACCCCAAAGACATCTAAAGGTCTCCAGTTATCCTCACACCTGCAGTAACCTTAGAGTCAATTCCAGAAGCACCAGAACTTCATTGAGGCAGTGCCCTGGAAAATGATGATTCATCTCCTGAAGTCCAGCTTATCTTCTGAAGCAGTTGTCACTTTTGCAAAGATCTATCTATCTATCTATCTATCTATCTATCTATCTATCTATCTATCTCTCATCTGTCTATCTGTCCATCCATTCACTTATTTAATGTGTATCTATATGTAAACATGCCATGAATGCCAGTGCCCTGGAAATGTAGTTACAGATGATTTCGTTCTACCTGATGAGGGTGCTTGGAACTAAAGCCGGTCTTCTCTGAGAGCAAGGGCAGCAAATGCTCTTAACAGCTGAGCCATTTCTCCAGCCCCTCAGCAATCACTGCTTTGGACCAGCTTTTAGGAGGGACTAAGAAATTGGCAAATCAGACCTCTTCTTCCAGAGGGCTGCTTAGTTATGCATGTCTCTTCCACCTTCATCCAGTTCTTCCACATTTAGATGTAGTTTGTCTGGGTGCTGCAAGGAACTTGGGGTCAATTGGTTCCTTATGTATGCTCATTCATTAGATCACTTCCACTCTTTACCTTTCCTTTACTCTGTTCTTACTTGCCATCTGAGCCTGGCATGATGGGGGCTTCTGGAGCCGGGACTGTGTCCTAAAGTCTGGTTCTAGGAGGTTGAGAAACATATATTTATTTTACATTTGCCCGGTTTCACCGTGCAGTGCTTTCCTTGCTCTTCTGAGATTGTTTATTTGGTTTTCAGGAAGCTCTGTATATTTTGGTGATTATTACAAATGATTTTATACACCCGGAGTTCTTTCTTCACTGAGACATCTGTGTTTGCTTTCTTGATTTTAAATAAATGTACTCTGGCTCCTACCTGTGGTACAATTTATCTGCTTTACAGTTTCTCTTTTCTTTCATTTTAAATGTGTTGTTCCTACTGTGCCAGCACATATAATGTATGTTTACTCTTCCTTCCCCCCACTTCAGACTTAGAGTATTAGATTTACTATTAAATATACCTAATACCCAGAATTAATCCTTCCACCTGTCTTGAATGGGTGAAGCCCGCCTGCTGCCTGATGACTTAGGAGGACCTGCTGAGTGCGGTGCCTTCTGCCTTTCTGTGATGGCTTCTCTCAACAGCCTAGACACTGTTAAAGAAGCTCGGCTGCATTTCTTTGTTGACAGTGACTTCTTAGTGTTCTTTTCATTTGTTTGGTTGGCCTTTTGGTCTGGAGACCAAGGCATATTTCCCTTCAGTATACTATTGAAAATTAGACACAGGTAGAAGCATGTATGATCCCAATGCCCATTTTCTCTTCTTTTGGACTCCCCAATACGTCATTTGAATTTTTTGTGGTCATGCTATTCCTCACTGCTCCCAATTATTCTTTCAGTTGAATCCATCCTCTCTTGGACACTTTGTGATTTAGTGTTTATTCCAAGCATAATAGAGTCAGTCATCAGTTTATTGCCAGGGTCTACACCACTCCAGTTTCTTATCTTCCTCTTGGGGGGGGGGGTGTTTGTTTGCTTGCAATATATGTATTTACATTTTTTCACTTGAGCTGAAATGCCTTATCTACAGATTTTATTTCCATGTATTGCCTTGGGGTTCAGGTAAAGCGCTGCATTTCTGTTTGTTTTCCAATAGAATTCTTACCAGCTGCAATAGTTTGATTCTCTTTATATTTGTTCATATAAGAATATTGGATGTATGTGTCTGTGCTCTTATTTTTCTATGCTGTTAGTGGTCTTACTGGGAAATCCTCAGGTTACCAGGGACAGGCCTGTAGAAGGGGTTGTAGGATCACTGCTTTTCCTGTTCTGACATGTGTTCTGTTGTATCCATGTAAATTCCTGCTGTTTAAAAGTGGGTCCTCACCAACATCTCCATGCACCCTGTTAGCTTTCAGCCTATGGAACTAAGCTTATCTTCTTTTAACAAGTAAAGTGGGGTAGGCTGGAGAGATGGCTCAGGCAGATCTCCCAGAAGACCGATTTGCTTCCTAGCACCTCCATGGTGGCTAACAACTATGCATCATTCACACTCCATCTAGTTAGCTCTCTTCTGACCTCTGAAGGCACTGCATGTGATGCACAGACAGACGCAGGCAAAACTCCCATACACATAAAATAAAAAATAAATTCAAAAGTGTGTGTGTGTGTGTGTGTGTGTGTGTGTGTGTGTGTGTGTGTATAAAACAACAGTTAAAGGAAAATAAGTCATGAGTTTGAAGAACAGGAAGAATATGGATATGAGGGGAACAGGAATGGGGAAATGAAGTAATTATAATTTCAAATAATAAAAAATTATCAAAAAAGTATCTGTCCTTAGGTATTTCAATATAATAAAGAAAAGATAGATTTAAATGCTGTTCTTCACTCTTCCTGGTACCTATTACAATACATAGGACAAGTAGAGGCAAACTATTTGTTAAAGTGGAAATGCTAATTTATTTACAAACTTGATGATCATAATGGGAATTGTTTCCTAATGACATGTGAGAGTAAACTAACAAAAAGTTAGTTTCAGATCCATGTAACCTCAATCCAAGTTAAATAAAAGCATTTATTTTCTGAGGTGTATAAGCTAGCACTGAACTTAATAACAATCTTCTTTATGTTTGATTTTTCAAAAACTAAACCTGAAAAATTCATCTTCCTTAAGCTCTGCCTCACAATATGAAGTAGCTCTATAAAATAAAGATACATATTATGTATACCTGCCAAATGGGATTGAAGCTGACAAGCCAATCATAATACTGTCGGCAGTGGGCTTCTCTTTCCCTGGTAACCATATTTCATTGTCCCTTGCTCAGAAACCTTTGGTTATTGCTGTGTAGCTATTCTCAGGAAAGCAACCCTTTCCTCAGTCCTTAGGTCTAAACTGAACGGACTGGACTAAGCCAGTTGTGGGACTCATGCCCCTCACCAACAAAAGAGAGAGAGGTCCACCAGTTACCAGATCAACCAAGCAAAGTCTGTTCTGTTCACAGTCTTTTCTTCTTTTGTGAGAGGAAACCTTTTAGGCCTTCTTTCATTTTGTAAGGAAAACAATATGAGAAGCCTTTCAAGTTTGCTGAGGTTAAATACTGCTTTTTACTATAGTTAGTTGAGTTTTCTTTTCCTTGCAACTTAAAACATTTGAAATTAATACAAGCGCCTTTCTAATTTCAATAATTTACTGGTTAAGGCCACCCTTTTAAGGGGAGGCTTTCTTAAATTTTCCCCTAACAGTCTTTGGGGTACAATCATGTGTTGTAAATGTTTACTGCACCCCTTCTTTCCTTCTCTTGAAAGCCAGGTTCAGCAGAACAAAATGAAAAAGAGGTAAATTTCTTCTACTGGGTCAAATGAGCAGCCATTTAAATACCTGAAAACCCCTCTCACTTCAATGTGTCATTGCCAGTTTTTGCTCTTGGGGAAGCTCTCTGCTAAGCAGATGAGGACACACAACTGTCAGACATCAGGAGGATTTCAGCCACGTTTGTCTGTGAGGTACTTAGATTAGTTTCCATGAAGAGTTTGCTAACTGGGTAGGTAGAAAAGATAACAGAAACTTGGGGAACCACCCATACAGTATTGTGTGCATGTAGGTCAGGGCAGCTGTGGGGAGCTGGTACCCTCCCGTTGAATGAAATTCTGTTAACATTATTCCTTTCAGCAGTGAAATGGGGGCAAGCTATGGCTCATGTTACAGAAGCAGGACTTCATTTTACCACGAGTTTGCTCCTATAAAAGTTAGAGTTCCTGCAGAGAAAGCCAAATGTCCTTGCCCTACAGAGGAAGATGCACCACTACATTCAGATAGCTGCTATTCTGGAATAATTTTCTGGAACAGGAGACATTCTGCCTGTAGTGACTAAAGCAAGGTTCTTGGTTTTATTCTTGGGAGGATTTGACTTTTTTTATTAATAAGAAAATCAATTGCAATTATGCTTGGTGGCATGGGGTAAATGATGACTGCATTTTCTTGCTCATCATATGGCAGGGTCTAGAAAGAATCTCACCAGGTGAGAGGGGCCATCTTTCCTGTAGTGTGCTTTATTGAGCATAGATAAGCAGACACATTATGAAATCTAATCTTTTCTGAAGCCTTTGCTCCATGCGATCACAGACAATGTCCTAGACATATTATTGGCCTCTCTGAGCAAAATGCTTCATTTTCCTTGCATTGGACTTTGTAGTTTTCTTTTAGCTTTCATCTGCAGGTGGACAGTGGAAGCAAAGGTGTCAGGGAGATTCAAGCAATTATTTTGGCTCCGTCTTGAAGGAGCAAGATTGGAGTGGCCTTTTAGAATCTGTCTGAATCGATTTTGCTTCCTCTCGGGCTGAGCTGATTCTTACTTTGCTCATAAGTAGATTTGGTATGGGGTGGTTCCATTTCAATAACAACAGTACACAACACCCTCTATTTTGGGGGGGCTTTATGTCTTAAGAAATTTTTTTTACCAAGAGAAAGGCTTACCACCAATTCAATTATCTCCCACTGGAGATTCTTCGATGCTCATCTTCTACTTGGAGTAGAATAGGGGGTGCTGTGATAGACTGTCATAGTAACTAACAAAATGACACGTTTTCATGACTATTAGTTTCCGTTTCTTAATTATCCTAAACAGTTTATGTTGGTTGGTAGCAAGAGGTCAAAACTTGACACTTCATTTTTAAGTATTACTATGAACAATACCTTTAAGAAGTGTTATCCTTAATTTTGTATCAATATACAAAGATCCATACCAATGTGGCCAAATATAATCTTAATTTTGTATCAATATACAAAGATCAATACCGATGTAGCCCAATACAATCTTAATTTTACATCAATATACAAGGGTCAATACCATTGTGGCCAAAATTTTAAATTTTACTTTGATACATGCAAGTGTTTCTGTGTTATCTTAATTAGGAAGAGGTCTGGAACCTCAATTTTGCTTCAACTACTCCCCTCCAGTCTGGGATTTATTGCCTGATGTCTATAAAAGCCAGTATTCAAATTGAAGTATCTGTGATTATTGGACACAGATTAACATAAGAACAAAATTGTAAAGAACTCTATAACTTTAATGATACTTCTCTTAATGTTTTCTGGGACAGTTTTTTTTCTTAATAACTCTTACTACAATCTCTAATTACATGTGTTTTTCATTTGCCTGCTTATTTATTATTAAACTTATTACTTATTTTTATACTACTTTGAATATAAAAATTTCAAAGGCTAGACCTTGTGTGTTTTCATTTTCCTCTTATAAAATCCTCATTAAGTCTTGGCTGGAAAATAAAACATAAACATGCACACACATGCGCAAATAAATATTTGGTAGTTAAAAAGTATAGACTTACACACAACTTCCTTTCCTCTAGTGCTTATGGGATAAAAATAATTATTTGATAAATAAATTGATGATTTCCAACTTTATATTGATTGACTTCATAATAGTGCAAAGGCAATATGCAACCAGTAGAATACAGATCTCTAATTTTAAAATGTGTATTCCTGGGCTAGTACTTGTCACACGGCTGTAAAAGCAGTGGGATCTGGGTAAATGGAGCCAATAAATGTGGTAGACTAAAGTCTCATGCAACAGCCAACTTTATTCAGAGCCTCAGATACTTTTTATTCTTAGGGTTAGGAAGGTCACATGAGTAAAGTTCTCATGAGGTCAAGCTGTATACAAACACAAGGAAAAGCCATATGTAGCAAAAACAGGCCTTTCCTTAGAGGCATATAAAGGATAGTTTTAAACATTTAATTTAAAAGCCACAGCAAGCAATAATGAGTAATCTGAGGTAAACTCACACCTATTGACTATACCTAGGAGGAGCAAGAAAACACATTCCAGGCACAATTCCTTGTTTTTGAAGAAACTGAAGTCACAAGACTCTTGTCTTGTTATCTTGGAATGTTCTCATAAGCAGTCAGAATTCTCACAAAATTCTATTTCTAGACCAGTGTTCTGTAAAAAAAAAAAATAATAATAATTAATTAAACTACATTGGGTGCCACTTGTAGAAATAATTAAAATTTTTAACCAGTATTTAGATTATTGTTAATTTGTTCGGCAGCCTTTAATCCTTATTCCGCCGTTAAGCAGACATTATAAATGAGTACACACAGAGACCACATGGATTTTAACAAGCCTTGGCCTGAGTTGTGCATTCCTGGCCCATCTAAGCTAGCTCTTAATTCTATTACCCAAATATGACCCCATATATACATACGTCCCCTTGGACTGCCATTTTCCATGCCATGCTGATGTTACTGGCCATGTGGAATGAAGTTCTTTTTTCTAACCCATGGCGTGTGTCTTTCTTCCTGCTGCTCGTGGCTGGAAGGCTTCTTCTTTTTTTTTTTTTTTTTTGGGGGGTTTTCGAGACAGGGTTTCTCTGTGTAGCCCTGGCTGTCCTGGACTCACTTTG
>CAJQZJ010034238.1:2105922-2127921 GCA_907164525.1 Lophiomys imhausi
CCTGTCTCTGCCTCCCAAGTGCTGGGATTAAAGGCGTGCGCCACCATCGCCTGGCGCGGAAGGCTTCTTCCTGCTGCTGGCTGGAAGCACAGCTAAAGCCTGTGTCTAAAGCACAGGCTTCCTGCTCTAATCACAGGAAGTCCCACCTTTCTCTGTCTTTGCCCAATCTCAGGCCTTGGCATTTTATTTAACCAATCAGAGTCAGTGTAAGTAACAGACAGCAAGAAGGACCAATTAATTAACATTTAGAATTCTTAACACTACCCCAACAATTCCCTCCTTTTGTCTAAAAAAAAGGCTAAATTTTTTCATATAGTAAAAACAATAAGAACAGATGAAACAATCAAGAAAACCATATATAAAAGTTATGCACATAATGTTTAGCCTATTTGTATCAGGCAATCTTGAAGAAGGAAAAAAATCATCTATCTTGGTGTGTCTAAAGTTCTGAACCTAAATAATTTCTATCATATCCTATATTTATAAAGCTAAAGATTTTATTTAGACTTGAAAATATCCTTTTAAATCCTAAACAACTCAAGTTCAATTGAAATTTTATAACTATTATGCCTTCAACCCCATCAGAGACATAAGAAGGGATAAAGTTATTATTTGAGTGAGTAGGAAGCATAGGAGAGCAGCTTCCAAAAAGAAATATGACAGTTTGTTGCCTAGACAGTCCCAAATATGTCTTGATATCATTGGAACATCATCTTCAGCCTTCTGGCCAAGCGTTTTTCACAGACTAAATTGTACAGCAGAAAATAAGGATTTTCCCATTCTGTCTCTGCAGAATCAGGACATCAACTTACCTGCATTTATGCTCTGGTCCATCTTTGGACTGAATATAGTCTGTTGAGAGAGCAGGGGCATTTTTGCCCTATAGGAATTATCTCCTGATGGGAGATTTCTTTTTGAGGAATTATCTCCTGTTGGGAGATTTCTTTTTTTGATGCTCATTGTCTTCTTCCAAATGAAATGGGAGCTGTCAGGAGCTGACTGTCTTAATTCAAACAATTCTTAAAATAATAGAAACATCTTTAAATGCCATTTTCTGTATGCCTCTGAGGATTTTGAAGACATCTATCTATTTTATTTATAAATCTATCTATCTTTGAACAAGCAAACTGTATATTTTAACCATTTACTATCTGTTTAACCTATTAAGTCTATTTTGTGATAAATTAAGACTAGTATTTGACATGACCAGAAGTTCAACTGGCCAACTTGTATTATCCAGACTCCTAAATAGATTGCAATAGCAACCCATAAAAGGATCAGAAGTAAACCTATACTTTTAAATGATTTGTATAGGCACAATACCTTATATATGAGTTATAAAATTCTATACCGATGAATCAAAATTTAACCTTATTTTTGTATCAATATACAAAATTCTATACCAATGTATTGAAAGATAACCTTATTTGAGAATAATAATAGTTTTGAGTTTCAGAGCAGATTCAATAATCTATCCTTATATCTTATCATTTCTATATTATGTATACATATATATCCCCCTCTTTTTCTTTTCAAGTCTTTCCCCCCTATATAAGAGAGAAAGAAGGATAGAGAAAAGAAAAAGAAATCTTCAAGTCTAACTTTCTATACCTTGCTTAACAAGACCATATGACAATTTGTAGCCATTACCCCTAAACAACATTTATAACTCATCAAATGACCAAAGAATCATCCACCCCACTTTTTGGGAATGGGACGTTGCTCTCTTAAAACTACTTCCTGCTGTATTGGGTCGCAGAAAACCTGTTTAGGGGCCCAAATTCAATGGAAAAAAAATGGTTAAGCAAGTAAATTGTAACATTTGTTGTCCAGTCTCTAGGTGCTCAGCAATTTGAATGTCCTGAGTGTTTGTAGTCTGGACTTTGGGTAGGAAAGTTCAGGGCTTTATTGCTGTCTTGTCTGGAGCAGTCTTTGAGGCTAGGCCATCTCAGCAAGCTGTCTGAACTTCTTCTGGATGCAGATTTTTGAGGAAACAGCTATTGATGCAGTCTATGAGGCTGGATCATCTGGGTTACTTGTCTTCTTTGGACTCTGGTTCGGTTCTGAAAATATATAATTTCTCACAAGTAACATATAGTTCTGCAATTACCAAAACGCCTTGGATGTGCGGGATGCACAAATCAATTAAGGAATATTTTCTGTTCTTTGTTTGAACAGAAGAAAGACATTTGTAAGTTTCCATGCCATATAAAAGGATGGCATGTAATAGTAAGCCTACTCAACCCATGCTACTGTGAATGGAAACGATAAAGTAGTATTTGCAGATCTGGGTTTTGGAGTCAGAGTTCCCACAGTATAAGAAAACATGTTGACTGGGTGGACTTGATTGTTGGTCCTAACAGTTTCCCCCTTTGGTAGACAGCACACTAAAGACCATTATATATGATAGATCTATGTTTGGACCCCATTAAAACAAAAAGACTAGTTAAACCTGAAGAATTTATTTTACTGGAATTAAAAAAATAAACAACTGTGTAAGTCAAGTGGTCAGGTGTATTGGTGGATAGCAAAGTTGAATTCATGATTTGTCAGCATTTCGTTAGGCTCATAAGGGTTTTGATTGGCCACCCTTCCTATTCTGACATAATTACTTGAGTTAAAAAACATAGGAGCATTGGGACTGGTGAAATGGCACTGCAGTTAAGAACACTTATTGCTCTTGCACAGGACCTGGAGTTGGTTCCCAGTACCATAGCAGGCAGCTCATAACCACCTTTACCCCATGTCCAAGGAATCCAGTGCCTTCTGGCCTCCATGGATACTTGTGTACATATGCTGCAGATAAATTCACACAGGCACAAATACTTACATATATGTTGTTTAATTATGTAAATATTTTTACTTATAAATGTTGACATTGGTTATAGTATCCCATTTCCAGAGCTTCTATGTAATGAGTTTTGTAGATTTCCTTAAAGAAATTAATATGCATGAGGTAATAGCATATTTGAGGTCATAAGGATCCTCAGACCTTCAGAATATTCAGAAAATTGAGTTTATAATCCCATACATGTAGAGAATGGCAAATTTATAAAAATCTTGGAAAGGCCTTGTCTTTGTTACTATTCTATTGATGTGAAGAGACATCACGGCCAAGGCAACTTTCTTACAAAAGAAAGCAATTAATGGAGTCTTGCTTACTTCTTTAGAGGGTTATTCCATGGTCATTGTGGTGGGAAGCAGACAGGCATGGTGCTGGAGCAGTAGCTGAGAGTTTTACTTCCTGATCCAAAGACAGGAAGCAGGGATAGAGAAGGGAGGGAGGGAGGGAGGGAGGGAGAGAGAGAGAGAGAGAGAGAGAGAGAGAGAGAGAGAGAATTTGTGTCCATGTGTAGAAACTGGAGGACAGCCTCAGGAATCATTCTTCACCTAGGCTAGTCTAGCTACCCAGAAAGCCCCAGGGATCCACCTCTTTCTGATTCCCAGTGCTGGAAGAACAAACAACTACCACCATGCCTGATCTGTTTCCATGAGTTCTTGGGATCAGACTGAGTCCGCTTGCACAGTAAAATGCTTTGCCAGTTGAGTGGTCACCTCAGTCCTTGAGTGCTATTTTATGAAATTAAATTGATCAGAAACACTATTAATGTTTTGCACCAAGATTTTGATCCTTTGCATGTTGAGTTTAATCTGTTTTTTTGTGTTCTGTTAGGATAGTCAAGGTGATACCTATTCTCTGAAAGTGGCATGGGGGCTCTCAGACCATCACATAAGCATCACTAACATAACTTTACTGTTAGGTGCATGTCATCATCTCTTCCTGGACTGTCCCCTGTCTTCTGTCCTTGTATGCACCACCTCTGTGACTTGGTTTTCACTAACATGTCTGTTCAAACACCTAATCTATTAAATACTTTCATTTGAGGAGTTGAATGACATTTATGTGTAGTAGTTTCATAAGATCTTGGATGTGATATCTTCAGTAAGAATTTGAGAGAAATTGAAATATAAAATCATCATGTACTTTTCTGCTTCTCTCTCTGTCCTTATTTATTCATTTACCTACACAAACATACATACATGCATACAAGAGATAACAGCCACGTTGTCAAAACCTGAATGGTTGAAGGGTTGGGAGGATAGCATAAGTGTATTTCATAAATTGAAAATTATTGTTTTCTCATTTAAAAAATTTGTACATTTTCCTTTATGTTCCATAAAATATTGATTCATGAGCTGATATAAATAAAGACTCTATATCAATAAAAGGTTATTTAGACACTTGTAAATATTAGCCAGTTTTCCTTCTTCAACCTCAAAGGTGTGTCCAAATTTGAGGACAAGTGTTTTTTGTGATATTTTTTTCCTTGAAAACTATTTTGTGACCCTGAAATTGTAATGGTAGCAGGAGAGCTGAGATCTGAAGCCTGTTGGCTATTCTTCTTGAAATCATACTGTATTTGACTCACTTTAGAGAAGGGAGGAATGTCCTCCAGTTCTGTTGGCAGGACTTCTGAACCCCTCATGAATACAAGGAAGACAGGAGTTTCTTCATGGAGTCATGCATAGAAAGGGCATAAAGAATAAAGTATATAAGCATGATTTTGTAAAAAATATAAACAAAGATAATTACATTTTAGAAAATACAAAGGTTACTTTATGCTAATGTTCTCATTATTATTAAACAATGCAATCTCACTGTTTCTGAGAATCATGTTTATAAGCACCAGTGTGGGATTTGTTTCTTGTCTTATAAGCCCCTAAGAAAAACATTTTAATTGAGATCATCCCCTAAATAACCAATTTGCTAATCTACTAACTGTACTATTTGGCAAGAGAGTGGAATATTAAGATCTTGTTCTTGATATAGAATTTCCTAGATAGAAAGTCATGTGGTAAAACTAAGTTTCTCTTCAACTTAGAATTTGATGTATGACCTAGAAAGGAAGACAATATTCAGACTGAGCTGCTTACCAAAAACCAGAGCAAAACTGAAGAATATCTGGTACCATCATCCCATGTATTATTTCAAAGGAAACAGAAATTTTCACCTCTGAACTGAGCTCCTGAGAGAATGGGATTCTCAATAGGTCAGGAGGAGGACAGTGGTTGCCTACCATGTTATATCTTTTCACTGGGAGTGTTGAATGTTGTTACAGGCTCTGTAGAATAATCAACATCCTTTAAATGATTTCCTAAGAAAGCTTCAGTCTCCACATACCCCCTAAGTCCCCTATAAGTCTTTTCACTGTGAAGTTTGGTAAGCAAGGCCTCATTATGAGCCATTGTGCAGAAGATAAGTTCTAGACATGTGTCCGTCTGTCTCTTCTATTAATCACCTACACTGTATGCTTTTACTATTGACATTTGTCCTCTCCTCCTTCTCCTCTCCTTTTCTGAGGCCATATCTCATGTAAACAAAGCTGCTGTCAAGTTCAGTATATTGGCTTTTAACTCCTGATCATCCCATCTCCACACCTGTGCATTAGAATGACAAGCCTGTGCTACCACAGCTTACTCTTCTTGTACTTTATAATTAATTTCTACCTTCTATCACATTAGCCTTTCTACACAAATCAGTCTCCTCCAAAGGAATAAAAGCAGTAATAAATAGAACATATAAAACCAAGTTGGAGTAAAGAAGTTATCATGAGGGATTGGTTTGTGTACAGTCTAAGATCCTGAAAGGTTCATCATCTGCTATCCATAGGCTGGAAGCCTAGATAGGCCAGTGATGTCATTTCCGTCAGTCTGAAGGCCTGAGAACCATGAGTTCTGAGGTGAGGACTCCCAGTCCATGTCTGATGAACCAAGAACAACACACCAATGCCCAGAGGCAGGAAAAGATGGAGGTTCCAGTTTAGTCTGAAAATAATGCCTTTCCTATGACTGTTGTTCTATTGGAACCCTCAGTGTGCTGCATGATGTCCACTGTGCTGGTGAGGGCAGTGTTCACCAATGTAGTATATCTATTCAAATGCTAATCTGCTACGGGATCACCCTCCCAGCCACATCAGTCAGTAATAGTTCCCAGCCTATCTATGTGTCTATCAAACTGAAACAACAAAAACAAAATACTAGTTAATCATCATACCCTGTAAATGAAGTCAATCCAAGGCTTATTGAGTATTTTTACAGTAAACTCTGGGGATTATAAAGGTATTAAACAGCCTCCATTACAAGTGACTTACGAAGCACTGGGAAGATAAAACACATGTGTAATCAGAAATCACTGATGTGAGTATTGGATGGCTGAACAGAAACCACAGGCTACACCTGAAGAGAAATGTTCTGCTGAGTATACAGTGATCTTTGAACTCTTTTAGAGTTACTTTATTTGACACATCATCCATGGTCCATCCTCCACATTTGTAAGGCCAATGAATCAACCTGGTACATGAGTTTTCTGCTGTCTTTCTGGACTGGCTTCCTTCCTTCAGGCCAGCAACTCCATGTATGGATTCCTGTCTTATGTAAAGAATATTCTCTGAATATCTCTATAATCTCACATCTTTCCTTTTTTTTTATTTCCCATCTGCTCCTTTCAACCTTTTTCCTCCCAAAGTCTGGGTTATTTTTAGATTAGAAACAGCATCCCTCTGATTATTACATGTCTTTACAAAGCTCTACAAATCTTCCTCAGCCTCCACCTGTTCTTCGGTGAGTCAGCGAGTATACAGGCTCCCAGTGCTATTTCTCTAGAAGTGCTCTTACCTTCCCACACTCTCTCATGACTAGGGTTCCTGTCCTTCCCAGTAATAAGGCTTAGCTTGTGTTTTGGAATTTCTTCTTTGTCTGAGACATAGACTTGACTTGACCTCAAGTCAGCTTGACTGTAGAAATCATGCCAAAGCCACTGTAGCGACTCATGCATGGTGACTGAGAAGGAGAAATGACAGCAGGAGAGGAGGCCACAGGTTAAGATCCAGGCTTCTAAGACCTGATTCCTTTGGTTTTAGACCAGTGGGTTTTAAGAATGCTCTGTACTGGCGAGTGCAGATTTCTCTGTGTATATAAATCTTTAGTTTGTTTCCAGTGCCACAGAAATGTTCACTATGTTTTAGGAGTGTTGGTTACTCTTTAGTGTCAAAGCCAGGTGGTATAACTGAAAGCAACTCTCCAAACACATCGTGAGACATATAAAGATCCTCAGAGGACACAGATGTGGGTTTCTGTGCATTGTGTTGGCTTAGCGGTTTTCTAAAGTACTTTTATGATCAAAAATTTCTAATGTGAAATGAAGTTAGGCTTGGAAAGGTGAAGATGGGAAGTTTCCTGTTGTCTAGACCTTTCTGTCCTTTGACAACTCCTCTTTGACTCCTGGGTCTTTCTTTATGTTAGGATTTAAGAGTGAGATCTATTCTGTTTACTCTAAATATGCATTTGTTTTCCAAGAGATTTTTAGGTCATTTGTAATGGAACCTTGGTTTTATACCTTTATACTTTTTAGGCACATGTGGTATACCACTGCCTTCTCCCTACATCTACTTTTTCCTGATGTTTCCTTGGTGTTATCTGGAATTGTGCTGAAAGTTAACAATTCCTGTTTTGAACCTTTGTCAAAACTAAATTGTAACAGATGGGAGCTGTAGTTTTATCAGGGTTTAAATAATGGTGCAGAGTAAAGGAGTATTAATGACTCAGAGGAAGAAAAAAATGTCTCATCAGTGTCCCAGTAGGCAACCCATTCTCTTTGTTCACATCATCATGCCTGTCTCCAACACCCACCCATCATCAATACTGTGGATGTGAAATTCTCATCCAGGTCTTCCCAGCTGCCCCTACCAGTGACCCATTGTCCTTTCTGGATTGCCTAACCTGACTCCCCAGAAAGAGAGAAAATCCTCTCATTGGGTTACAATAACCTACCTGCTTGTCCTTTTTACTTTTTTTAAGCTAAGTTTTTCTTCTCTAAAAAATTGGGGACACTGAGGACCCAAATGAATGTGCTGATGTCAACAGTAGCAGGATCATCATAACAGTGCTGTTGTGTTTTTATCTTATCTGATATCCATGGCTAGCATTATGTTCAAACAGCAGACACAGTTTTAATAATTTAAACAACTTGACAAATCATTCAGCCAGAAAGAAACAGGCAGAACTCATAGTCTGTCGGCTTGGTTTGCTTTGCTTTTAACAAATGTTCTTCATTACCATTGCTGAGTTCGATGGTATTCAAAAACAGTGGGCTTCCTTGGGTAGTTTCACATTGCTATTCACTTGAAGAAATTAGTACAATAGTTGGCTAGGGAAAGGACCTAGTAGTTCACATTTTTCACTTAGAAGAATAACAATTCTATTCCTATTTGATTTATTACAACTCTTAAGTTCTAAATTTTACAAAGAACTTCAAGTATTTATATACTTTTCAGAGTTGACTATATAAGTATCTATGCTGGTTAATTTTTTGTCAAATTGACCTAAACTAGAGTTATCTGAGAAGAGGGAACCTCCACTAAGAAAATGCTTCCATCATATTTACCTGTAGGCAAGCGTGTGGAAGAATTTTCTTGATTAATGATTGACATGAGATGCCCCAGTTCACTTCGGCAGGTGTCATTCTTTGGCAGGTGGTCCTGGAGTTATATAAGGAAGCAAACTAAGCAAGCCCCTGGGTGGGGTGGGGGGGGGCGGGCAAGCCAGTAAGTTTTTCTCCAAGGTTTCTGCTTCAGTGTCTGCTTCCAGGTTCTTGCCTTCAGATCTGCCCTGACTTACTTCAGTGATGTGCATGACAAACAAACCCTTTTCTTTTGCTTTTCTCCACATTGCTTTTGGTCATGGTGTTTTTCTCAGTAATAGGAAAGTCAACGAGGAAAGTTCCTTAATATGTCTCTAGTACAGACTTTTGTATATCTAATTCTATTTTATTATGAGCATTGTATAGTCAGAAGTGCAGGGTTGTGTGCTACTGTCAGTAATGAACAATGACCTCATCAATGGTTATTTCGAATAATGATTATTTTTCAGTGTCAGCAGATTAGTGACATGAAACACAGTAGTTCAAGGGCTAGGGATACAATTCAATAGTAGGACACTTACCTAGCATATTCAAGGCCCTGGATTCTACTCTAAGGATAGTAAAAACAAAAACAAAACAAACAAACAAAAAAACAATGGCAGTTCATGAGATGGGTGCATTAGTCATTGTTCTGTTGCTGTGAAGAGACACCAAGACCCGGGCTTGCGTACAGTTTCAGAAGATTACTCCACTGTCATCACTGTGGGCAGCATGGTACCATGCAGGTAGCAGGTGCTAGAGCAGTAGCTGAGAGCTACATCCTGATCCATAGGCAGAGAGAGAAAGAGGGAGGTTGAGATTTGGAGACTGTGGGCCTGGTGTGTGCTTTTGAAACCTCAAAGCCCACCACCAATTATACACCTCCTTCCACACCTCCTAATCTTTCTCAAATAGTGCCATTCCCTGATGACAAAGTATTCAAATATATGAGCCTATGGGGACCATTCATATTCAAACCACCACAGGGACTCTCAGAATTTAGAGAAGTGTAAAAAGAATGTGTTTCCCCTTCCATTTTTCTAAATAAAATGATGTTGGAGACATAACAAATGTGTATTTGGGGTAACTTAATTGGGGTATAAACTTTTTGTCCATTGCAGTATCTTTGGATGAGAGCTTGTTTGGATGAGAAAGTGGTACACTCACCTGGAGTAACCCTTATTTCTGTAGTGTATTTCCATTTCATATGCTCGTTGTTGTCTCTAAGAACTTAGTCACTATGCATGGACACCAGTGCAGTGACATTGTTCAGGGTGAAGGTGTCCATGTGGCTATAAATATTTAGACTGTGCACTTAATTGTTATAATATGATAAAGTTCCCATGGGTCCCTTGATGAGCTCCAGGCTGTAGGCGCATGTGTGTTAACACCATTCTATATACTATGCTTTTGTGCCAACAGAGCGCTCAGTGGGACTGACTATCAGTATGCAAGCCATGGCCAGTATGTGTGCTTTTGTCCTTGAGTGTTACTTTAACATGGCTATCTAGCAAGGAGACTGAGGCCAGTATAAAGACCTTTCATCAGGCTCTTCAGGAAATGATGAAGTCATTGTCATTTCATTGCTGGGTGACATCAGTAATTTCTATCTTCATTGCTTTGAATATCTCAGGCATATGAAACAGCTATGTTAGTAATATGTTTGGAAACTTAGAACACTGAAATATATTAAAAGTCAAGGATTCTCTTTGAGGAGTCAGGGTTTTTTAACTCGTTCACAATAGATCCTTCAAGTGGCCTCAGACTTATTGCTGGTCTGCTAGAAACAATCTAGGCTTTTATTAGTTCGTTCATCCTCATCATATTTTTATTACTAATGTCATTTTTTTTCCTTGACATTTGGGCTACATGCCATGTTAGATTGCCAAATGAATGTATCAGTTGCACAGTGATTCCCAGCTACCACCAGTGATTCTGCGGTCGTGGATGTAGGGGATACAAAAGGTAGTACTGGAATGTTTAAAACGAGCAAAGTTGATGCAGAGGTGGGACCGGTCCAAAAGGCCTTGGCTCACTCCAGCACACATGTTTCCCATTGACGGCTGGTGTTCTTCAGCTTTCATAATTACAACTTCAGGCTGGGTCCCTCCACCCCAGGATGCTTATTCCATTTGTGGCTTGCCTGTTCCCTATGTATTTCCTTCCTTCAACCCACGTCTCAGCCACATTAACATGAGTCACAATGAGCACCACAGGTGCTCACAGCAGGTTTGGGAAAAAAAAAAAAAAAAGTAGACCAGACACTTGTCAAGATTGCTTTGTGTTGAATTAGAATGTTTTCTGAGGAGAGGCTCACATGCTTGGCCAGAATGGGACAATTGGAAATGTAGGTATTTTGTTGGCAGTCTTTTCACTCTCATTTGTTTTAGCCAAGTAAGTAACTGGCCAGATATTGCTGAAGAGGTCAAAGCAGGAAGCATAATAATCATTCTAACAGGAAATAAAGTTGAGGCTGCTCTTTCATTCTGAGTATATTGATTAAGCGGTGATTACGAAATCTTCGGTTTGACTTGCATCCATAGGTCAGTCACGGAAAGAAGTGCACAAGATTCATGTGAGCAGTGCAGCACAGCAGAAGCCCGTGGGCATGAGTTGGAGTGGATAGAACAAGTGTGTGCATGTGCTTATCCATCCCTCCGCTCCTAAGTCATGGGAAGGAAAAGAGGAGGGAGCCATAGGAGACTGTGTGGGTCCAGAGCTGTGGTTGGAAAACAGGAGGAAGGAGAGAGAATGACACATGTGGGTCAGTAGAGCAGGGTAGTAAAAGCAGTGGATGTCCAGGGCCCAGAGTAGCCTTTCCCCCTTTCCCAGCTTGCTGTCCTCTGGGTCATTCTGTCCAGAAGTTCCCACCTTTTCCCTCTGTGCTCTTACCCACATCCCAATCCCAGCATTTGCTGTGTTGAACAGGATGCTAGTCTCTGCTCTTTCTTGAACATGGTACTCTACCCTTCCATCAAGTCTTCGACAGTCATATGACTGCATATCTTATACTTTTTCAGAGACTCTTCCTGACTGTTCTCCTAAAGCAGTACACTAGGGCTCCTCAGCATTGACCACCTTATGACTGACCCCCCTTCCCCTCCCCCACCTCCTCCCCTTCTCCCTCCCCCTCCCCCTCCTCCTCCCCATCCCTCTTTCCTTCCCATGAGCAGTAGCTGGTGTTGTTCCCGCATTACAGATCCATATGTCCCTTCATTTGTGCTTCTTCTGAGTCTTCAGAACCTGGGAACCAGCAACCCTTGGGAATATTTCAAAGAGATAGACTTGAAAGGAACAATTAACTATGTGGGTTGAACCAACATTAATAAGTTATATCAGAAAAAGCTGCTGGCTCCATTCCTTTTTCAGTATGTTTGGACATTGTAGCTCTTGCAGAATAAAATTTCTGTATATAATGAGCCAAGATGTTATGTTTCCTCTCTGCCCCTTGAGGCTCCTGTGTACATTTTACTGGGTAGAGTACTTGTCTTGGCCTCATACTGTTCCCACCCTTCTCAAAGTAGCTCTGAATGAATCTGCCTACCACTGTTAATTTAGTAAAAGGAGTTTGAGAGCCTGTTGGATTTTGTTCTTACAGGAGCACACCTCTCGCTAGCTGTACAAGTGGGGCTCAAGTCAGTTCCAGTTGTAGCTCGACTGGGTCCTACATTCCTGGCTAATGCATGAGAGAGTATATATTTTTAGTTACCCTCTTTGGATTTATAATGAAATAAAACATTAGTTATTTATGATCTCATTAATACATTGTGACAATAAAATATCCCTTATTCTGTTGACAGAGTGGATCTTTATAAACTATCTATGTTTCTCAAATTGGATCCCAGTACCGACCAGTTCATATTTACTTTCTTTCCTCACAAACCTCTTTTTGTATCCTCCCAGTTACCTCTCTGGGGCTGCTTCTCTTCTAACAAGCAACAGACCAAATTGCTCTTAATTCAATACTGTTTTCACAAGTGGGTAATTCTCCTATCTGCTCACTATTTAGTAATCCACAATGCCCTTTCTTTCTTCAGCACTGCAGTGATAACATGCATCCCTGCCAGTCAGACATGAATATTGAAGGAGCGTGGAAGAGAGGCTATACGGGGAAGAACATCGTGGTGACTATCCTGGATGACGGCATTGAGAGAACCCACCCTGATCTGATGCAGAACTATGTGAGTGTTTGCTGGGGCTGAAATTCCTCCCTTCCTGGAAGCAGGGGGCTCGTGTTGGGATGGTCATAGAGTGGGAATGCTACCGACAAACGTAGTGAGAGATATGGCGGGCTCTGTGCTTTGTTCCCTCCTTGTAAAAGGTGAGCTCTTACAGCACAGGAGTCACAAGATAACATCCTTCTACGTCCCTCTGCCTTTGATGGTGTGGCCTTCAAAAGGAGAACGATGAGGTATTCGAAACCCTGCCACCAACACCATTTGTTACCAACCAGGCCCACTCTTCTCAACACTTCTGCCAGGCAGCCAGGCAGCAGATTGTCCTTTGTGGTAAAGAGCAGACTTCTACAGGTCGTCTGGCATCTTTTTCTTCTCTACTTGCTTTTTCAAAAAACTTTTTTTAAATTTTGAGATTTTTAAATATAATTACATGATCTATTCCTTCCCTTTTCTTCTTCAGACTCTCCCATTACCCCTCTTTGCTCTCTTTCAAATTTGTGGCCTCTTTTTTCATTAATTGTTCTTACACACATATATGTGTATGTATATTCATATACTCCTAAATATATGAATACAGCCTGATCAGTCTGTATAATATTGCTTGTATTTATGCTTCCAGGATGACCAGTTAGTACTGGATAAGCAGTGTGCTTGTCCCTGGGGAAAACTGTTTCTCTGCTCTTAGCATTCCTTGGACCTCTGTAGTTCTTTGTGTAGGATTGAGGCCTGTGAACTTACCAAGTATAGTTTAGCATGTCCATTGTTGTTGACCTTGTTCAGCTTCATCTTAAGCAGCCATATTGGTGAGACTATGTGTGTAGCTTCTGACATTACTAGGAGACAAAATCTCACAGTAAACTCCATGATCTTCTGGCTCTTAAAAAATATTTCTGCCTCCTTTGCCCCAGTATTCCCTGAGCCTGAGGTGCAGGAGTCATTTTATAGATGAACTCATTGAGACTGAGGTCCACAATTCTGCACTTTGATTGTTCATGGTTTTCTGTAATGGTATCTATCTGTTGCAAAGAGACCCACTTCGGCTTTGCCTCCTGGTACTACATTATCAGTCAATCCATTTCTTAAGGAGAAACTGATGATTGGTTTAGCTCTGCTTTGAAAGAGAGTCGGTGGTTAAACTCAGCTTGTGGCCAAATACATTTGGATAAACGCCTGCCTCTTTGCAACATAGGACTTAAAGCTTAAACTTCAGGCCAGTCCCCTCAGATACAGGTGAGGAAATTGAAGGCTGGACATTGAAGTCAGTTATCCTGGCTGTGATATGAGATCAGAACCCTAGCAAATGGTCCCAGAAGGGACATTTGCTTTGTCACATGCCAGGAGAGTCTCTCTCTGTGTGTTTCTACATGCTGCTGATGACTGGACCTCATTAAGTGAAATTTGCTCCTACCAAATTATGATGGAAGATTTTGCTGCTTTTATGTCTTCACTCTGAAAGAACACTCTCTAGGATTGAGTTATCAATGACGGTGCCATCTCAATTCTCACCTGGTGGCCAGAAAAAACACTGAATTATTCAGACCCAAAGATTTGGGTTACTGTCTGGTTTGTTTCATGTCCAGACAGGCCATAGATTAGCCTGTTTGGTGCCTCTCTTTCCTGTGAGGAAAATTGTTGTTACTTTTGAGTCATTCATTCCAAAGTCCGTCCAGCTCTGACAGCCATTACAAGGCAGCAGGCTCCTGGGTGCAGGAAGCAAAACTTAACAATGTTATATGCATCATTTATTATGTTTAATTCTCCAGAAATATTTCAAAATCTGTGGACTAAAACTTATTTTCAGAAACACAAGCACTTGGTAAAGACTGGAAGCAAAGATAATATTGGCATTTATTAACACTGGACATAGATGCAATCATGGAGCATAGGGCAATTAATATTCTGGAACAGGCCAAGCGCAAGAATAAAAAGTTAGACAGTAGAAATAACTCTGTGAGTTCTTTTTAGCATTTGGGCACTTTTTTCCTAACCCTTTTTGCAAGCAAACAAACAAGTAAATCCAACTCTGACTTCAGAGATTCCGTTTCCTCATTTTAAATCTTAGGTTAGGATAGCTTTGTTCATCATTTGGAGTGTGCTCAGAGCTGTGGGATCATGGTAAGAGTCTAACTTGAAGGATTTTGTGCAGTAGAAATTATGACTGAAACAAGATTAATGTTGTATAAGACAGATCCCAGAAAGCCTGATAGAATAAACATCTAATATCTTAGATGGCTTGTCAATTATATGTGAACATTTTTTCTTCTAAAACATCATTAAAATATAAAGATTATTGCAAGCTTAGGAAATCAAGCAAGGGGTGGAAAGAATATTAAATTTTTAAAAACTCACTGCTTATAGATATTCTGGAAATGCTTAGAAAAATGTGGAGTTGAGGTGTCTCTGTAAAATAAGCATCTCATGAACTGAGTCACTTTGGGTATGAAGGGGAAATCCTTTCACCTTAAAGGGACAGCTCAGCAATTATTATTACTGAACCAGCAGTCTCTCCCTAAAGTGTCTGACACTAGTGAACCATGAGTGTATTTATTCAGTAAGCTAATTACTCTCTTGTAGAAATGTTCTTAAGAGTGCATGAGCTTGTGGGTCAGCTCTAACTTCAGTCTGTTTCCCCTTCTTCCTCATGGCCATAGGATGCTCTGGCAAGTTGTGATGTGAATGGGAACGACTTGGACCCGATGCCTCGTTATGATGCAAGCAATGAGAACAAGTAAGATTCAGAGGATAGGCTGGCATGTGGCTGGCTGAGAGCTCAGCTTTCTGCTTATGCTGGGGGACGTCTTCTCTTCAAAACTCTTGGTAACAAAGGGTCTTTAAATTGCAGCAAGAGAAACAGGTATCTTTTCACTGAAGTTTCTGAGTAAGAAAGTAGCGTCATCTACACAGGAAAAAGTAGCTTCTGGCAGAGCCCTGGGGAATGGCTTGGCATCTCCAAATCTTGAAGATAGAAGTGAAGATATTACCTACCCCCTGAGATAATTAGCCCATAACACATTCATTTAGAGTTAATTGTGATAAGGGGAAAGGAGGAAAAAAAGAGTAATTCCCACAGGTTCACTTACTGTTAAATCCAACATTTTAGTTTGGACATTGAAGTTATGATCATAGGTTGGATTTTACACCAGGGCACAATAAAACACTCAAAGAATTATTGCCAGTCATGGGCTGGATCCTCTTTACTACCCCTCTTCCTAATCAAGAGGCCCAGTTTCTCTTTCTACTTAGTATGGTAGTTTTCAGTGAATACAAATGAAAACGCAGATCCATTGGATAGCAGAATCTTTATCGTTCTTCAGTGGGTAAGTGGTAATGGTTTTCCCGACTTATGAAGATCAGCAGCAGATATTCGTGATCACTAAACCACATTAGTTGATCTCTTCCCTCCCTTAGTTCAGAGCTCTTCTGGGAAAACATTATATTTAGAAAATTTCATGTGACTTTCTCTTAGCATGTTTGGGTTGGAACCACAGAAATGCAGAGAGGACTGCTTTGACCATATATTGTGTGCCATTTGCAATCTGCTGGTTTTCTTTAGGGGGAAATTTTCTGAAGCCATATTTGATTATGTAAGTCAACAAGTTCAGATGAAACTAGACGACCTGGAAAAACTTTCCATTGCTTTCACCATCTACAAATAAGTTTCAGAAAAGAAGCTGAAGAAATATACCATGTGTTAATATGGACAACCATGTGTATATGACAAATGAGGATGTGTGCTGAAAGCTATGATACATAAACACATATATGTAGACTTTCCCAGAACTTCCAAACAAGAGGAGATTAAGTTACAGTTCTTAGACTTCATTCAGACCTAACTTTTATCATCTAGATTATAATGTTCCATGAATTTAACATAAGCAGAAAGAGTTTCAGGCAACATGAGCAGATTTGTTTTTAGCCCAGTTACCATCCTGTGTGAAGTGACTTGAACAACTTAATATTTTAAGATGCACTCTTGTGTTGTGGTAGGGAGATATGAGAAATTTCTGTCCTTTTGTATTCGCATTGAATTTAAAACTTCTCTAAAACAAATCTTTAATATATAATATGCTGCTAGTACTTCTCTGTTCCACTGACATGTAGCATAGGTATAACCAAGAATCAGATACACCCTACAGAATCCTAAACACAGAGAAATGACAGAATTGACAGCCATAGCATTCACAAATGCCATTGGCCATGGTGCACACACAATGGGAATGTAATTAAACGGTAGCCTAGTTTTGTGTATGTTAAAGAGCTGAATTATCAAAACTTTCATGAGGGGAATGAACCTGAAATTTGCTTATTTCTCATACATACACAAATATAACCCTTCCCACTCAAACTCTTACATGCAAGAAAAAAGATAAATGCTAAAAACAAAGAGTAGAAAGCAGAAGAATGAGGGAAAAATACAAAGCAAACAGAGGGTTAAGCAGGATGGAAGGTGTGTAGGGTGAAGACCCACATGTGACATGAGAAGAAAGCCATCTGAGTACTTAAAGCAGAAGCCTGTACTCCACCAGTGTGACTATTCCACTTGTGAGCCATTGCATCCTAGGATGAGAGCTGTGTCTTTGTGTGCTCCTACATGTTCAGCTTATCTGATGCATTCTGTTTTGTTTTGTTTTTTTTAATTCACCTAGAGGTTCTAGGAGAGAATTGCACATAAACAAATGTCAATTCCACATATGCTTCGCATAGTCCCTAATGTATCAGTCATGTTGGAAGAGACTGTTTATCAAAACAAGTGTCACAGCAAAGCTGACTGTAATATGCCTATTCACTACATCTATCACATAAATGTTTGCAGAGAGAAAAGAGGAGGGAAAATATCAAATGTCTAGATTATGTTAATGCCCAGTATCCTCCTGTTGGATGTGAGTGTACAGATATGCTGTGGATAAGAACTGAAGACCAGTGGGTTGATCCCTGTGTGTCTAAAATTGATCCCTTCATTAGTTATACTTAAATTTACCTGTGGTGCATTTTTGCATTGAGATGGAGTGATGATGATGATGATGTGACAATGCTGACCAAAATGCCCATATGTAAAAAAGGTAGTTCTTCGTGTGTTGGTTTTAGTAATAATTTGCAAACCTTTTTTTTTTTTTTTTTTTTTTTTTGTCTCTTTGAGATAGGGTTTCTCTGTGTAGCCTTGACTGTCCTAGAACTCACTCTGCAGACCAGGCTGGCCTGGAACTCAAAGATCCACACGCCTCTGCCTCCCAACTGCTAGAATTAAAGATGTGTGCCAGCACTGCCTGGCTCAGATTATCCTTTTAACCCTATATGCTTAGATAGAGTAGTGAAACAATATAGATTGCTAATGGGTTGAATTGGGAGAATTGCTTTTAAATTTTGCCATTCCCAGGACTTTTGTTCATGAATCACTGGAGTATTGCTCCTCCTAGAGTATGCCAGTGGTCCCAGTTTGACCCACTCTAAGAACTTCCCATGGTTCATTGCAGTTTGATTGATGGATGATACCATCATTGTTCAAGATGTGTCCCTATAGTTGTGGTCTTTTTAAAAAGAAGGTTTTGATTGAAATAGAATTACATCACTTTCCCCTCCCTTTTCTCCTCCAGCCTCTCTAAGATACTTTCCTTGAACCCCTCCTATATCACCACTCACTTTCAAGTTGATAGCTTTTTTTATTGTTGTTGTTGTGTGTGTGCGCGCATGCACAATTATATATAAATGCAATCTGCTGAGTCTATTTTTGCTGTTGTTGAGTATATGGTTTCAATGATTACTACCCTACATTGGATAAACAATAAAGGGCCCATTTTTTATTTATAGTCTTGACAGTAAAATGGAAACATTTTCAAGATCCTACACCAGCGTTCCCCATATCTGCTTATGGAAGCCTCCGACCCTCATGGTATCATGAATTCCTCCAGCCTCTTAGTAGTTCTGCCTGATTTTGTGTGTGTGTGTGTGTGTGTGTGTTTGGTTTTTGTTTGTTGTTGGTGGGCGTTTTTTTGTTGTTGTTATTTGGATTTTTTTGTTTGTTTTTGGTTGGGGTGTGTGTATTTGTGTGTGTGTGTGTGTGTGTGTGTGTGTGTGTGTGTGTGTGTTTTCCCTCTTAGCTAGCTAAGAACATGTATTCTAGCATCTGTGGTTAAAATAAAATATTCTGCTCAGTAGAGGTACGCTGTCAGATCCAGTTGACAGATATGTCTTCAAGCATGGATCCGTGAGTAGATAATTGTTGGGTAAACAATTTAATTAGTTATGTTTTTTTCTACATAATACTGCTTAGACAAGGGTGTCATCACACTAGACTACGAGTGGATTTGTAGGTGAGAAGAGATAACTCAGCCTGGGCTCTCTGTAATTAGCTTTGGAGCTAACTACCCTGAACTTTGCTACTTAAAAGTAATACATGGAAAGTAGCATAACAATGCTTACTCTAAAAAAATAATAGTACACTGTATAAAACCCTAAACTAGCTGCTTGCTGGGTGTTGAATAACTATGGCTCTTACCGCTGTAATGATGTGTTCTATTCACTATTCTGATTCCTCATAACCAGTTAGAATTAAAATGACTTCAAAGGATGTGTGCATTTGAACATTTCAAATCTGAATTAAGTACTGGAAACTGAATTTCCAGGGCTAAAGGTTGAGCTACAGGCTGCTCAGCCTCTGAGGGCTGGAAGCTGCGGTTTACCCAGTCCTCAGTACAGTATGGGTTAAGCTTGCTTTACTTTAAATATATATATATGTATCTTATACACTTTAATTTAAATAGAATTTTATAACTTTTCTTTTTTCTTTCCTTGCTCCAAGTCTTCCCATGCCATTGTCCTCAAATCCATAGCCTCCTTTTCTCTGATTATCATTGTTCTGTGTGTGTGTGTATGCAAAAATATTTAAATACTACAAGCTGAATCTGTTTTGTTGCTTATGTATGGTTTCAGCACTAACCACTTGTAATGAATAACCAATAAGGGGGCTCTGTAGACAAAGCTTTTTAATTATCCAGTATATCCATTCTGCTTTATCTTACTGTACTTAATTTATTATGCTTAACACCTCTACCTCCCTTCCACCCCTAGTTCCCTTCAACCCCAACCCTGGGTGGGAGAGAAAGAAGGTTAGAGGGAGAAGTGAGCTACTTCCTGCTGATTAGGGTCATTGGATTCTTGGGGGTAACACCAGTCTCATTAGAAGTCCAGCAAACCAGGAGACAGCAGCAGGAAGAACAAGCAGAAGTTTGGGGAGCACCAACAACTGGGAGAGCAGCAACCACTTTCTACCTTGTAGCCCTTTCTCTTCTTTGTAGAGCTTTCTCCTACTTCTCTGTAGAGCCTTTTCTCTAACTTCTTTGTAAAGCCTCTTTACTCTTACTTCTTTATAAAGCCCATTCTCTTTTACTTCTTTGTGGAGCCCCCTTCTCCTCGGGGCTCTGGCTTTTTATTCCTCTCTCCCATGTCCTCAGAGTTAAATTTGCTCAGCTGATTAAGCCACACTCCTGCTAGCTCAGGAGACCATTAATGCTTTATACCTGTGTCTTAAGCAGCCCACCTGTGATTAAACAAAAACATTCTCACAATTGGTTTTAATAAACTCCTACCACAGGGCTCATCCCTGGTAAGGCTAATTCTCCCTCTCCCAGCAGTCACTAGGTGCTTGGTGTTTTCTGTCTAGGTGTGGGACTCTGTGAAATTTTTCTCCTTCCATGTTAACATGCCCATTGATATTCCTATTGTTATGAAGCCACTTCTGCAAGAGACTGTTTCACAGGGGACTGCCTGGAATTCTAGCTCTTTCAATCTTTCTGCCCCTCTTTCCTAATGTTTCCCGAGCCGTAGAGGCAGAGGCTGTGATGTAGATAGATCTGTTGAGGCTCAGTTTCCCTTGTTCTGTTTATATCCGAATTGTGTCAAATTGTGGTTTTCTGTGATGGTCTCCATAGGCTGCAAAGAGAAGGTGCTTTGGTGAGGGGTGTATGCAGGTGATATGACATGGGAAATGTAAAAACAGGGAGGGGCACCCACTGGGATTTTAGGGAGGACGATCAATACAGAAGTATAAGTAGGGACAAGGGACAAATAATACTATGATTGTTTGAATAAAGCCTCAAGGAATCATTATTCTAAAATTATCTCCCACATTGTATATAATACATGTAAGTGTATGTTTATGTGTGTATATATTCATATGTATATATAGTAATATATACATATTTATGCTTATATATACATACATATCATAAAGGAAGTTATGCCACTTGGCTGACAGTGCTCCCCACAATAACTATAGATTAACAAAAAATCCAGTGCCAGATATGAGAAACCTCCTTTAGCATGATTGATCAAGGTGGTCCAGGTTACTCCCAAAACAATATAGACTAGTGATGTAACCTTTGGTTGCCTCTCAGAGGTTGAAGGTAAGTTCCTATTGATGACCATACTACACTCTTAGGATACAGGTTTCAGGTGACTCTAGCTGTATGTAACCTGAAAGCCTCCACTCTGCAGTCTAGTTTCAATGGTAGCAGAAAATACTATGCAAGCTGCCAAGACAAGGAAGCTATTAACTGGATATAAGATCATTAAGGAGAAGATTTTAGTTTTAAGAAATCAGAATAGGGAAGTTGAGGCATATGCCATATAGGTATATACTACCTTGTATACTAGGTCTATCAGTGTATTTAGAATTCTCTGGAACTTGGCAGCATTTGTTCATTCATATTTTTTAATGAATATTTGTT
This sequence comes from Lophiomys imhausi, assembly GCA_907164525.1. Classification (NCBI taxonomy): domain Eukaryota; kingdom Metazoa; phylum Chordata; class Mammalia; order Rodentia; family Muridae; genus Lophiomys; species Lophiomys imhausi. Next base: position 2,127,282 of record CAJQZJ010034238.1, read on the forward strand.
AAGCACTTACTTTATGTAAAGACATATACAAAATGGCTAGCTACAGTGATGAAATCTATATTGATTGTTAGTAGATAGAATTGGGAATGGATTTCATAAGGAACCAATGGCTCAAGGGTCTTCAGTACCAATACAGAATATAAACTAAAACATACACAAATCATCTCTTAGATTTACATGATTATGATTAATACCAAAGCTTTGAAGTGAAGGAAATCACCTCAGAAGTACAAAGCTGTTTAGTTCCTTTTCCCATCACCCTTTCAGTGCCCAAATGGTGATACATTGAACCTGTGTTACTGATGATAAGGAGATGATATCATAAGAGGAGACGATAACACCCTGTCGTCTGCTCTTCCTTTGCCTCAGTTCATTGTAGCTTGCATTGCTGTGGACTTAAAGGAGAAAGTGCCTCCCTACTATGAACAGTCTCACAGTCTCCTGGCATTCTATCCCGCTACTTTGATTTCAGTAAATGAATTACTGGTGTCTGAGTTAGAGCAACCCTTCCCTAGGTTGCCTCCCATTAAATGTTGTCTCTGCTTAAGCTCCCAGCAGTGTATGTGGCAGATGATGATACCGCTGCATCATATTGGGTATGTGGTGTGTGGCTTCAGAATCCAATTGCTTTTCAAAAGAA
>CAJQZJ010034238.1:2127931-2162389 GCA_907164525.1 Lophiomys imhausi
TTTTAAGGATGTTAGTATGGTTCAGGAACCAATGTTTGTGTGTGGCTCTCTCTCTTTCTGATTTCTGCACAGCTGTTGCCAGGAGATAGTATTCTGAAGCAAAGCCAATGCTCTTAGAGTATAAGGAAATATAATAACTCAGTACTAGACAAGAAAAAGCCCCACACTGTAAGAATAATGCTCATACCAGATTGAAGCATTATTATGCCTTTAGACCAGGAAAATTGACCAAATTTTGATAAATAATTATCTATAACTTAGGAGGTCAGACAAAATCTACCTAAGAAGAGGAGGGTTGTGAACAAAGTTTAAATTGCTTCCCTACATAGTTTCTAAAATTTACCTTTAATATATTTGAACAATAACAGCTCCATCTAGCAGTCGCTTAGTCTCTGAGTACCAAATAAATTCATGCATAATACCATTAACTAAAAATACAATTCCTAGAGTCTTCACATTTAGAATATTTTACACTTCTCATATACAGCTGCCACAGTCTGTTGAAGTTGCTATAACAATGTGTCTTGGACAGGATAATTTATAAAACAAACAAACAAAAACAAAAGAAAAACCCTTAGTTTTGGAGTCTGGGAAGTCCAGTCCCTTTCTTATGAAAGTACTTTCTGTGTCTTTACATTGCCTAAGGGACAAGCAAACTCCTTGGGACAGGTTTCATAAAGTTACTAATTCCATTCACCAGGAGAGTGAAGGGGTATCTGCTGGCCTTCCAAGTTGCTGGGACACTAGGATTCTCTGCATCCCCAAAGACCTTAAATCCTTCCAGATGGTGCTAAGGGAGGTCACCTGGGAACTTCTTGTTCTAGTTCAGTATTTACAAGATTGCACTATTGGTTCCCCAGAGCCCTGCCTGTGTCTGTGTATGTCCTTTGACTAAACGGCATTAGACATTATAAAAGTGCTCAGTGTTCTGGGGTAGGCCTGTGACTAACACACCTGTGTCTGTCCTTTATTTAACTTGGTGTCTTGTAGAGCAAAAGGAAAAATATTCAAATACATCTTAGGACAAAAGTAATTAAATTTATGAGAGTTGTTTAAATAGCTGTTTATTCTTTAATGAAGGTTGAACAAATATGAGAAGTGGCTATCTAACCTCAATTTCCTATATAGCTGTTACCTGAACTATAAATATTCATATTCATAAAAATTACATTAATTATTCCAGGGCTTTTAGTCATGCTAATGCAACCTTCAAACTCCTTTGTTCTGCTCTTTGTCAGTTTTGCTATTTTCTCCTCTAGGAGTTGGGGACTTAATGTCTTGGGACCCTCAGTAACAGTTTTGATAAAGAGTCTGATTGATGCTATAGGTTAAAATGGAGTTTGGCTACAATTTATGCAAACCCCACATACTGTTGACATGAATAATTTATAGTTGCTTTAATTTAAATTTCTTATTTAAAAAACAATCTCACAACTTCCTAGGACTGTAAAGCAGATAGAAATTGCAGGAAGGAAAGAGATAAGTATCCCTTTTAAATAATGAATTAAGCATTTGAGCAAGTGTTCCAAACAGGTGTGTTCGTTTATCTTTCTTTTTAAATCTCCTCCAACCTCCCCCCTACACCTGACTGTATTTTCTGTTATTTTCTTCCATCCAGAAATAGGACATGAAGACCTTGTGAGTTCAAGGGAGTAGCAGTGTCTCGGTGGCCTTCCTAAGCATTTGCAAAGAGTCCAAGAGCTCTCAAAGCTAATCAGTTGGTAAATTTCATAAGAGAATCTGAAAAAGAAAGTCAACTGAGGAGAGACGAACCCTTGTTTAACTATTTTACTACCTGTACAACTAACAGGATAAAGAACATTCTGAAAGAGTATTTGGATATTAACCTTGCAGAATGTTCACTTTAATGTCATTGAGATACTGTTTATATAGTGGTTATATTATAGTTCTTATCAAATTCTTCTACATTAAAGAACTAAAGTTATAATTATGTTCTTACAAGCAAATAGGGATGCCATAGTTTGAATGTTTATTAATTCTGTTGAATTAAAAGCTTCCTATTCCTATATGCATTAGGTATTAAAAATATGCACTCAGTTATCAGAAGGTCACTTAATAAAGAAGACAGGATGATACAGAACAAAAAAAAAAAAACTCCTGCTTCTAGAGGATGCTTAGGTACCAGATCATAGCCCATTGCCACAGTATCTGTAACTTGGAACATCCTTCTCAGATTTTCCCTGGCTATCTCAGTTCATCTTAAACTTCCCATAGTCTATATATCTTCGGTGTTGTATTTGGTTACCATGTAAACATAAACTAATAAAATCAGCATCCTCACATCATGTCTGTTTACCACTCACAGTACCTTGCATTCAGGAAGAGTGCCAAAGGTTGCAGGGTGGCAGGCCAACTTTGAGCTCACTTATTCTCACACCGTGTATTTACCCATATAGAAAAATTAGTTGGTAGCTGATGTCTAGGTTGATCACAACCACCTTGTGGAACTGTCATGACCAGAATACAGCACTGTGTCCTCTGAGAACTTGGTACCCAGGGTTCTGCTTGTTCTGAAGGAAGGAGCACTTCTGAAAAGTTCTCTGATATCCCTTGGATCACTTTGTCTTGGAACAAAGAGTGAAGATCATTTATTTAAAATACAGAATATATAAGTCTGGTCCCACAATGCTATTTATTCACTTGATGCAAATGAAGGCAGCCCTAGTGAGGCCATAAGATATTTATTAAGAGGTTGTAGAGAGTTAACTACTATAACTTGCAAGCATCCAAAGGCAGACACAGAACTAGAAAACCTGTATAATGGGAGGGAGGGAAGGAAAGAAGAAAAAGAAGGAAGAAAGATAAGGAAGGAAGGAAAGAAAATAAAGGAAAGTAAAGCAGGGTGGAATGGCTTTATGTTTGTTATGATTGGATAATTTCAAGGTAAAGCTGGAGCTTGGGTCTGTCCATCTTCAAAAAATCTCACTAATACATGTTAACAGCTTTTGAAAGTGAAGCTTAGTGAGTACCAACTGATCACAATTCAAATAAAAGGTTTCTGAAAACTCTGTGAACATGCCATATGTATGAATGCTAATATTATTACCCAAGTTTATAAGTAAGTAAGTACTCCATGCCTGGAGAAATGGCCTAGCAGTTTAGAGCATTGATAGTTCTTCCAGAGGACCCAAATTTGATTTCCAGCACCTACAATGGCTGTTCACAACCATCTGTAACTCCACTCCCAGGGTATCTATCCAATGTCCTTGTCTGACCTCTTTGGGTACCAAGCACATGGTACACAGACATACATGCAGACAGGACATATATATACATACACTTTTTTAAATATTAATTTTAAATGAAGTGCCAGTCTAATTCCCATTGAGTTAATTTTCATATTGCTCTATTTGGAGATCAGACTCTGAGGTTGGAATCACATGAAGTAAAAGTCACTGACCCAGTGTTTTTGCACTTGAGTGAAGAGCTTTGTGAGCGCTCTGAAAATGTGGGTTGTGAATGAAAGGTTCACTGTTGAACACTGAGCCTAAAGAGCACCCTGGAGTGAGAGACTTTCTCTTGCTTATAAAGGAATGTTATCTTAAGGATGTGTTCCCCTTTGGAGCATAGTAAGAGTTTACATTGCCACCCATAGGTCACTGACCAGCTCTAAGGAACTGAAAGCAAGGCAGGTTCTCTTGAATTCCCGCTTCTCTACTTTCATCCCAAGCTGCCATCTCATGAATTTTAGAAGTGACCTTTGTTACAATAGCTTACCTCTTCCTATTTTTGGATACACATATCCCATCTGCATATAATTTACATGTGCTAGTATATGCATTTGAATTTGCATGAATTACGGATAAAATTCCTTGTGGTGACATCCTGAGCTGAGATTAGCTGACTGCTCCAGGTTTTGTGTGACCTTCTTGCTTTTGGTTGGCATTTTCTCCTTTTGAAGTTCATTCTCATAGGATCACACCCCCTCCCACACCTGTCCCAATTACCAAATATAGAATCCTACTTTCTCCCCAGTCCTCCAGCTCCGATGTATCAGGTTGTTGTGTATGCCTTCTATCCGTTTCATTTCCCATCCTCCTGATATCATGATCTTCCATTGACAGTGGTATTGTCATCATGCCAAAAGAGCAGCACAGGTTGGCCTGTAGCATTCACCCCAGTGACATCAGTTACTTGTCACTGACACTAAGTGACCTCATTTGAACTCACTTTAACCAGTAGTTTAAATTCTGACCTGAATTGTTAACTTTATGGACTGTCAGACTTTCATAAAATTTACCGTAGTTATGGTTCCCTGTTAGAGTCATGATAGAACACTTTAATGTCTTCCAATGGAGTTGGAAATATTTGATCTTGGAGTTGAAATAAAAACCCTTTTTATTTCCTATTTCTTATCTACCTGTCTAATGTATCACAATGGGAAAAGTTGGACAGTTGGAGTGGAAGAGATCATTGAATTAAGGGAATAGAATTTGCTGAAATTTAATTGAAAATGAGGAACAAGGCTCCAACTGAGGAACACTGTGGGGGATAGCTCTATTAACAACCTTGCATTTTCCTTCTGGTCCACACTGAAGTCCACTGTGAGGCCAGTGGGACAATCCAGGCTCTCCGATTGGTACTGCAGTTTTTCCCACTGCAGAGAGAGGCCTTGGTGGCTCTAGCTTCCTTCTTTCATAGACTGAATTAAGACCAATGTGCTTCAGCCTCAGTGGGGGAGGGGAGATACTGATGGTATTGTAATAGTGGAACAACAAAGATATTTGTATTCGAGTCATTCATATTGTTAAAATCTTTATGGTCCAAATGCAAATAGGAAAAGCTATTTGAGAAAGCTGTTTCAAGTTATATTGATCTTCTTTATTCCATATCTGTTCATAGGTACCTTTTAAAAAATATATCAGTCCATTTATGTTCTTCCAAAGTTTTGCTTGTGTTTCTCTGAGTTTCTTTGGGAATCTGCACTATCAAACCTATTTCAATTATAAGGGATACTAACTCATGTTTAATGCATCCTGGTTGAAAGAGAAGACCCAATACTCTCCATACATCTGTCAAGATTTGCTTTTCCCTTATCGTTAGAATGATGTTAAGCTAAGAAAGAACTTTAAGAATGTTACCCATATCTTAAACTCACATAATATTTTTCTTAAAAGATTTGTGGGTTTCTGAAATTTATGTAGATAGTACCTATTTATAAATTTCTAAGCCATATATTTGAATTGAAAAAAGAAAACGCTTATGGATGAGAGAGGCCCAAATAATTCCTACATAAATTCCCTTTAAAAATTGTGTAATCCTTCTGCACACAGAGAGAATATACTAAGATATACATCCCCCCAAAAAAAATAGGCCTGTCCTGAAACATAGCCAAATATCATATGGTTATATTTAGTTAGCAGTGTCATTATACAAATTTTTATTACTTAATGTATATACACTTCTCATTAAATTTTCCTGAGAGCATTTCTGTAGTTCTGATAAGCTAGATGTGTGATTTGAATGTGGTATAGGATAACATTGTCCTCTAAAGAAACATTAATGGCTTTAGCCATGGGCTATACACTCAGCAAAACTTAGCAAGGTCATTATGTGGTTTTCATGAGAGAATATGAAAAAAGAGCAAAGCCTTGATACTATTTGATGATATTAGTCTACCCAATGCCACTTGGATGGATCTCACCTACTCAAGCATAGAAGAGACATTTTTTAAGACAATGGTTTATACATTACAAATGCTCTATAGTTTACAAAGCAATTTTACATATTCTCATATGTCCAGTAAAAATTCATGTCTACTAGACAGACTAGATTCACACACACACACATAGTGTGTTTATATTGTTCTGTCACACACACACACAATCTCAGCTCTGTTCTATGTATGAAGAATTTTCTGCTTGTGAATCTTGGTGAAGGACAAAGATTCTTTGGGTATGGCTACTGAAAATTCTGGAAACTGTCCATTTCCACAGGCTTCCCTTGCTGTAGTCCAGGGCTCTCCATACCATCTGTATTCTAAAAGCCAACAGCACCTGCCTGCCACTGGCTGACCATCTCTCCTGAAACTATCAAATTTGAACTGCTCCCCAATCTTCTACATTTTACCATGGGTTGGAAATTCTACAAATAGAGCTGTTTTAGTGCATGAAATTATTTTAAAATTGTGTAAAATTACTGTTCAGCTTCAAGTGTAAGGCATCTGTAAAACAACTACATTTTGTGTTTAGACTTGGATTTCATCCCCCAGCTGTCTCTTTATATATGCAGATATTCAAAACTCAAATGTGTGAAGCACTTCTTGGTTCTGAGGATTGCAGTTGAAAATACTCTTATTGTTTTATAGCATCAGAAGCCAAGTATGATCTCACTTATTTGAGGAGTTGCCATTTCTTTTTCTTTTCTTTTTTTGTCTCCTCTCTCTGCCTCTATCCATCCTCATGTCTGTCTTGCCTCTGTGTTTTTTCTGGATTGAAGATAATGGTTTATAATTTACAAATGATCCATAGCTTAGAAAGCATTCATATCTAACTTGGTGGTATCCCCAACAATTTTGAGCACCCCAGAATCTTTTCAATAAACTACTTTTCTCTAATTTCTTTCTCAGCCCACTTATCTTTTGTGTAAAGAAGGGCTTCCGACTTTTTTGAGTTAATTTTGTATCCAGCCACCTTGCTGAAGGAGTTTGTCAGTTCTCTGGTGGAATTTTTGGGGTCAATTATGTATACTATCATATTGTCTGCAAATAGGGATAATTTGATTTCTTCCTTTCCAATTTGTATTCCTTTGATCTCCTTTAGTTGTCTTATTGCTCTAGCTAGAACTTAAAGTACTATGTTGAAGAGATATGGGGGGGGAGTGGGCATCCTTGCTTGGCCCTGATTTTAAAAGAAATGCTTTAAGTTACCCTTCACAATAGCCACAAACAATATAAAATACCTGGGGGTAACTCTAACCAAGCAAGTGAAAGACCTGTATGACAAGAACTTCAAGTCCTTGAAGAAAGAAATTGAAGAAGCCATCGGAAGATGGAGAGATCTCTCATGCTCATGGATAGGTAGGATCAACATAATAAAAATGGCCATCCTACCAAAAGCAATATACAGATTCAATTCAATTACTATCAAAATAGCAACATAATTCTTTACAGACCTGGAAAAAACAATTTTCAACTTCATATGGAATAACAAGAAGTCCAGAATAAAACAGTCAATTGTATGGATCAATCCTGTACAATAAAAACACATCTGCAGGTATCACCATCCCAGATTTCAAGCTATACTACAGAGAAATAGTGATAATAGTATGGTGCTGGTATGGAAACAGACCAGTTGATCAATGAAATCAAATTGAAGACCCAGAAATGAACCCACACACCCAGGGTCACTTAATTTTAGACAAAGAAGCCAAAACCGTACAATGGAAAAAGAACAGCATCTTCAACAAATGGTGCTGATCTAACTAGATGTCGACATGTAAAAGAATGAAATTAGACCCATATTTATCATCTTGCATAAAACTTAAGTCCAAGAGGATAAAAGACCTTAATATAAAGCCCTACACACTAAATCTAATAGAAGAGAAAGTAGGGGAAAGCCTTGAACTCATTGGCAGATGATAACTTCCTGAACAGAACACCAATAGCTTAGGGTCTAAGACCAACAATCAATAAATGGGACCTCTTCTGTAATGAAACACTTCTGTAAGGCAAAGGACACAATCATTTGAACAAAGCAGCAATAAATAGATTGGGAAATGATCTTTACCAACCCCACATCCAACAGAGGGCTAATATCCATAATTTACAAAGAACTCAAGAAATTAAATGCCAAGAAACCAAATAATCCAATCAAAAAATGGGGAGCAGAGCTAAACCGAGAATTCACAAAGGACGAATCTCTAATGGCTGAGAGACACTTGAAGAAATGCTTAACATCCTTAATCATCAGAGGAATGCAACTCAAGATGACCCTGAGATTCCATCTCACACCTGTCAGAATGGCTAAGATCAAAAACTCAAATAACAGCACATGCTGGTGAGGTTGTGGAGAAAGGGGAACACTCCTCCATTGCTGGTGGGAGTGCAAACTTGAGCAACCACTATGGAAATCAGTTTGTCAATATCTTAGAAAACTTGGAATAGCTATACCTCAAGACCCAACCATACCACTTCTGGGTATACATCCAAATGATTCCTCACCAAACCACAAGGACATATACTCATCTATGTTCACAACAGCCTTATTTGTAATAGCTAGAAACTGGAAACAACCAGATGTCCCTCAACTGATGAATGGATAAAAAAAAAATGTGGTATATTAACACAATGGAATACTACTCAGCTATCAGAAATAAGGAAATCATGCAATTCGAAGCCAAATGGATGGAACTAGAAAAGCTCGTCCTGAGTGAGCTAACCCAGACTCAGAAAGATGTATATGGCATCTATTGACTTATAATTAGATTTTAACCATGTAGTACAGGATAACTGTCCTACAACCAACACACCAAAAGGAACAGGAACATAGACCTTGTTACCTGTTAGTGGGACACTGCCCTAGTGGTGCTGCCATGTAGGCTCCCAGTGCATGAAGAAGCTCTTAGCCCTCATATGACTGCTGAACTGGGGGGGGAGGGGGGATGATATGTAGGGACACTTCACTTCGGAGGAATAGGATAGGAGGGAGAGGGAGGAGAGGGTGGGAGGGTGGGACTGGGAAAGGTGGAAACAGGGTACTGTGATGGAGATGCAACTTGAAGTAATAAATAAATGTTTAAAAAAAAAACTACTTTTCTGCCTAACTTGGTCATTCCAAGATCCCAGAATTTAAATACTGTAAGTATTTTCTCTGAAGAAATTAAAATTGAAAGTAAATTCATATCATTTATAAGAGTGACTCTTGCCCCCAAATTCATGTTCCTTATATCTCATGAGACTTCCTAACTCAGAGCAGCTACTAGATGCAGTTTCTAAACATAGCATTCATAAGTAAAAGTAATTCATAGAATAACTATAGTTAATTTATGAAAATAACTAGTACTTATAAATAACAGACTATTTTTAATTCATGAGAACAATTATAGTTAATATGGGAACTTAATGCTTATTTTGTGGCATGCAGTTTCCTTCTGAATAGAATTCTTTTTTGTAAATCTACTAAGTCCATATCACTGCTTTAGTTATATTTTAAAAATGAAGCCACCAGTATACTAATCTATTATTCAACTAATATAATACAGTCAAGGGGCATTGGGCAGAATGTGAGTTGGAAAACATTGGCTTTCCAAACATTTTTTCATGGAACCATACTTCCCTGTCTTGATAGACCTCAGATTCTTGAAGGCTAGATGGAGTGAGTGTGGCTCCCTTTTCCTCATCCAAACTTTTCAAAAAATACCCTACCTTAGAATCTATTTTAAAATCTTTAATACATAGTGAAATTCCTCTTAGAATTGTACTTGAAAAAGCTTTCTTTATACAAAAAAAAAATTAAATTGTAAACTCAGCATTGGAAGCCCTAGAAATGTGGTTTAGAGATATATTGCACTGCAAAGTAAATGGAGAGACTATGCAATTGTTAGCAGTTGACCTCTATCTTGAAAAATGTGTTAGTCAGCTTTGTACCACTATGACAAACACCAGAAGTGAACACATTAGGTGGAGGAAAGATCTGTTTGGACTGATGTTCCTAAGGTTTCAACCCATAGTTGCTGGGCCTGTTGTATTGGGCCTAAGGCAAGGCAGTATTTAGTGCCTGGTGATGGCCAGGAAGTAGAAAGAATGAGAGTCCAATATCTTTTTCAATAGTGAACCTCCAATCACCCAACTCCCTTCCAGAAGTCCCTACCTCCTAAAGGTTCCACCACCTCCCAGTAGCACCAAAGGCTGATGGGCCATCTTTCAACACACAGCCATTAAGGATACTTAAGATCCAAACAGACTCATTTCTTAATGAATTCCAAGTTCTTTGGGTATAAGGAACATGTTCTGTGCCTTTTAAACCTTACAACTTACTCCCTACTACATTGTACTGTACTTTTAACTAGGGTTGCCCTTACCCTAGCCTTTGAAATGTAACCTTTTTCTTTCATACTGGAGACTGGTCAATAGTAGTCACTTGATACATGAGTGTTCTTGATTTACTATGCTTGCATGTTCCGGAATGTGCTGTTAGCCTAGTATGTGCTGTCATTACTACTAACTTAATTTAGTTAGGGGATTTAGTTGAGTACCATGTATCCCTGCTAAAGGGAGGGATCACTGCCTGCTCATTTTTCACTTCCTGAGAAAATGAGAGAAAAAAGAAGGGCTATGAAATATAAGATATTTACTTTTGACAGTAAAAAATAATTTGAAACCTATAACAGAACTAAGTTTTACATGATCATTAGTTTAGTCTTATATTGACAATTGTGCCAAAATGCCTTAACTGCCTTTTTTTTTTTTTTTGATTGCTTGTTTTGGGTTTGTCTTAAACAACTGTAAAGTAATAAAAGTTTAGCAGCAGAGCAAAAAGCCTTCCCTGAGTACAAAGTACTTATTCATTGTACGGATTCCCCCTAGCTGGCCCTAAGAAGCTGCCCACCCTCTGATAACCAACTTTCTGCACTTCGTCCAGGTCCTTAGATAGCATCAAATTAGCATGGTCAGATAGTGGTGATGGTGATGTCTGTAATGCAGGTGTTGGAACAATGCTGGCAAGGCCTGTTCCCTGAGGATATCTGCTCAGAAGGAACAGTGGTAACTACTGTGGGTGGGTTGCACAGTATGTGCATTTGTGACATGGAAGGGCATGAGGTTTTAAACTCTTATAGTTTCCCAGTTCTCTATTACTAACAGGCAAACCAGCAGACATAAAAACACCAAAGCTCTGCAAACCCAGGCCAAGCCAGATTCCAGCATGAACAGGGCATTTGGACACATAGTTCCACACATAGATGAGGGGCTGTTGGAAATTCTTTTTTTTTTTCAGTTTTAAGTTCTTTTTATTGTTATAATGTTTCTTTATTACATCAAGTTACATCTCCATCATAGTGCCCTCTTTCCACCCCTGCCTGTTACACCCTCCCACCCTCTCTTCCCTCTCCCACCCATCCCACTCCTCCAATGTGTACTGTCCCTACATATTAGCCCCTCTCAGTTCAACAGTCATATGAGGGCTAAGAGCTTCCTCTTGCACTGGGGGCCTACATGGTAGCACCCCTAGGGCAAATGGTCCCATTGATAGGTAACAAAGTCTATTTTCCTGATCTTTTTGGTGTGTTGGTTGTAGGATAGTTATCCTGTATTGATTGTATGGCTAAAATCCAGTTATAAGTGAGTAGATACCATATGCATCTTTCTGAGTCTGGGTTAGCTCACTCAGGATGAGCTTTTCTGGTTCCATCAATTTGGCTTTTAATTGAATGATTTCCTTGTTTCTGATAGCTGAGTAGTATTCCATTATGTGAATATACCACAATTTTTTTTTAATCCATTCATCAGTTGAGGGACATCTGGGTTGTTTCCAGTTTCTAGCTATTACAAACAAGGCTGTTGTGAACATAGATGAGTATATGTCCTTGTGGTTTGGTGAGGAATCATTTGGATGTATACCTGGAAGTGGTATGGCTGGGTCTTGAGGTATAGCTATTCCAAGTTTTCTAAGATATTGACAGACTGATTTGCATAGTGGTTGCACAGGTTTGCACTCCCACCAGCAATGGACGAGAGTTCCCCTTTCTCCACAACTTTGCCAACATGTGCTTTCATTTGAGCTTTTGATCTTAGCCATTCTGAAAGGTGTGAGATGGAATCTCAGAGTCATCTTGAGTTGCATGTCTCTGATGATTAAGAATGTTGAACATTTCTTCAAGTGACTCTTGGCCATTCTAGATTCCTCTTTTGTGAATTCTCGGTTTAGCTCTGTTCCCCATTTTTTGATTGGATTATTTGGGTTCTTGATGTTTAATTTCTTGAGTTCTGTTCGAAATTCTTAATTGCTAGAGAAGAAGAGTCAGTTTTCTCTAAGTTGATAAATCAGCCACATTGAAGGTGTAGGCCACACGACCCTATAATATACAGGCAGCATAACTGACCTAATGGAGCAACGTAAGGACCCAAAGGGAAGGAGGAATCTGCGAAAAGACGGGGAAAGGGGGGTGAATATGGTTGAATCATGTACATTCTGAAATAATGAAACATTAAAGAAACAAAATAAGAAATTCCCTTTATTTCAGATATAAAGACAGCAGTCTCTCATTTAGACTCTGAAAACAAAGACCTCAAAGTATATGTTCATTGTGCTGAAAATGTTGGAAGTTAACCTGGGGCTGTGTTTGTTTGTATTGATTGAATCCTGTTCCTAGCTGGCTGAAATGAAATTAGGAATTAATTAAGCTTTGATTTACAGGGGGGTTGGTTTCAGGCATTATGTGCTAGCCTTGCTTCATGTGAAAGAAGCAAATTGGGCACATAAGCTTTTAAAAATGTTTTCAAATTTCAGTATGAAAAAGTTGAACCATTATAATTGCTGATTTGAAAATTTTTAAGGGAATGCATTAATTATCTTACTGTTTTATTTTTATTTATTGACCATATTTACTGAATTGAAGCACCATCCTGCATAAAAACCAGGATCAGACCAATGTCAGATTTACATGTAGCTGTTACTTTAACAATTTAAGACTTAAAAAATTAGAAATAATAATTATAAATGACTTTCATATACTCAAAAGTGATAGCACTTAAGGCCCCAACATTTCTACATGTCTCTTACTATTAGGAAGAAATTAGTCTTGATGAGGTGGGAAAGAGATATGGTCACATTTTAGAAATGAGATTTAAGGCTAGAAACAAGGAGCTGGAAAGATAGATCAGCAGTTCAGAGTACTTGATGCTCTTCTAGAGGCCCAAGCTTGATTCCCAGTATCCATACCAGGTGACTAAACATAAGGAATCAGACAGCCTCTTATGGCCTCCTTATACAGAAGTAGACATGTGCACATGCACTCACCACACACACACACACACACACACACACACACACACACACACACACACTAAAATCTGATACAGAGAAAGAAACTCAAAGGTAGTAGGGTTGAGTCCTCTAAGCAATTCCTTATAGCTGTGGTCTATTATCTGCCTCTTATATACAAAATAGAGACAAAATAGCTGTTTGCAGTTAGTTGTGAGATTCATAGATAGCACATTTAGAATGTGCAGGATACTGAAGGCCTACACCTCATGCAAGAACACCTGGTATCTAACTTAAAGGTTTAGCATCAGGAAAATTTAAGTTAAGTCTGTCATTGAAAGGTGTCAATCTGCTGAGAGAATTTTTTCTAACTGATTTGAAAGATTTTTTTTTATTTTAAGTAAGTAATGACTGACATGAGTTTGGGGTCAAATTATTTTAATTTTTTATTTCTGTTGTGCAGAGGTTCGAGGAAGGGGCCTTGTAGGTCTCCTTGAGAAAGTCTGCATAGTCCTAAGCAATAGCTATTATCTCCATTTTATAACAGCTCGTTGTTTCAATGGATTCTCTAATTTTATAGTAGAGTTGGTTTTTTTTTTTTTAAGTTTTCTTCTGAATCTCCTCCCCAAAGAGAGTAAGCTTTGTGCCGTCTCTGGAACCAGCTCATTGCTCCCATCATGCTTTGCTGAGAGGGTGTGTACAGGAGAGAACAGTTCTTGCATTTGAAACTTATATATTTTATTTTAAAACTTTCTTATTGGGTTTGTAGCCATTTGTTCTTCAAAGGATGATCAACAACTTCACACCCTGAGAACATCTGCAGCTATGAAACAGGAGCTGTTGGTGTAGCCAGCTCTGTGCTAGTGAGAGTAGTCCCCACTGCCCATCCTGATACAAAAAGAAATATTAATACTGATTACTTCAACATCCTTATTCAAAAACTTGATCTACCTTGTTTTCACCAGTTAGTGATTGGTTTCCATGGAAATGGAAATGGAATAAGCATTTCTTGTTTTAGATTCTCAGCTGTCCCATGCCAACTGAGAGCTGTAAATGCCATTTGGTTAACAACAAGGATTCAGAATTCTTCCATTTTCAAGTGGCAGTGGTAAAGGAAAAGAAAATGCTTGCCAAGTCATTTCACCACTCTCTCTTTGAAAATAATACCATTTTATGATTGTCTGAACTATTGACTGATGATTATCAGACATATATGAAGTCTATCAATGTCTCCCCTGAGTAACCAATCTCAGAACTTTTCCATCCTTCACACTGCAGTTTAACTGGCATGTAATGGTCTTCCTGCTTCCCCACCTGCTGTTCCTGGGGTGGGCAGTGGAAATTGGGATGATCAAAATGTTGAAAGGAGACAATTTAATGATCTTCATGATTCATGACCTTAGGGAGAAAAGTCTCATTAATGAAAGTTGGAGGACTGGAAAAACCCCCTTGCTTTTGGTAGAATGTTGGTTAATTTGTCATCAGGATTTTCCATTTCTGAGATCGTTGTTCACAGCTACTATATTTTCTAGAACTCTTCCATAGAAACAAGAATGTAGAATACTAGAAATAAATGCTTTAACATAAGATGGCTAAGCATCAAAACGATTAGATTTTTGTCTTGCCTTATGACTCATTAACAATTGATTCAATATGAATACTATAATAAAACTTTATTAGCATTAATGTATAATTTTTCTTTTAAATTTATTTATATAGTAGACTGAAAAGTAATGCAAGTCTAGTTCCTAAATATGCCCAGCACAGGTCTGTGAACACACATTTTTCTCGTGAATGTTATAAAGGAGTTTCTCAGTATACACATCTTCCTTTAATGAAAAAAATAATTGTAATTGCTTTCAAGCATTTATTTCCTCTGTGTCTTTTATGTGTGGTCTCACACCTAGCCAAGCAAGCAGTGTGTCAAAGAAGATCCTTATTGTTAGACTAAGTGAACTGCGTCAGTACTCTGGGAAAAATCTTAAAGATGCTGTGCATGCCATTTTGAACCTAGTATTTTCCATTGTTGCATTATGTTTATGTGATCTATTACTTTGAACTGTTTTGGTGCTGACAGTTCATGCCTCCTAGTGACTAGAAAAATGAAACATTTAGGATGTGGCTAGAGACTTATAAAGAGTATCTTATATAGGTCAAAGGAGCAAGACAATTCTCATCATAAGTGTGATTTAACATATGATTTTTTTCTGCAACATACGAGAGTGGCAACAAGTTGCTGATCTTAAGCTGCAAACTTTCTGGTTTGGAGATCCACTTCAGAAATGAATATGATCAAAACATGTCCAGTTAAAGTGGTTGAGCTAATCATTGTCCAGTATAATCCACAGGTTGATCTGGCCAGTAGTGGACCTCACCTCTGGATAGTAGAGCAGTGGTGGATCAATTCAGCACCTACTCTGATAAGCCGTTTTGAACCAGTCAGTAGTGGGTCCAGACAGGAACTTGCTTCAGTCAAGCACTTGATCCAATCAGTGGTTGGATCCATTTTGTGTTTAACATAATTAGTGGTTGATTCAAGTCACTGCTTACTCTGATTGGAGCTTTTGTGTGATCAGGAGTTGATCTACCTAGTCAGGATCCAAATCAACATTTTTTTTTCAATCAGTAGCTGATGTAATCACTGCACAACCTAATCAAGTCTGCCTTTGATCCAGTCATTGGCTGATCTAAAGAAAGTAATCCATCAAAATTCAGGCCAGAATCTTGCCTCAATGAGTAACCAGCACTTTATTTGAACAATAAAAGTGAGATTATGAAACTGCATGTAGTATTTTATCTAACAGCATGCAGTCATTGTCACTTACATCAGTCAGAAATGAATTTTGCTTGCAGTTTTTCTGAAATGTCATGAAGTGTGAATTTTAATAGGGTCATAAGCAGACTCAGTTTGTGAAACTCTTTATCGGCTGTTCTAAGGACCATTTGTAATTGTTCCATTGACAAAGCCTTCTCAAGGCCATGGTCACAGTGCCATCTTTGCCAACTTTCTCTCTTGTTTCTACCAAGCTCTCTTTCTGAATCCCCTTTTAACATAGCTTTGTGTGTGTTTACCAGATACTGTCGTCACCTGTGTATGAAATGCATGCCTTGTGAAAGTTCATTGAGCAGTCCACTTGGCTTGCTTTGCCTTATATGTTCACAAAGATGTAAAGTTACACACTGAACTAGAAAGGGATGCTGGGGTCAACACTGACTTCCCAAGTGAATATTATTCTCTGTTGTTCTTTAATTTTCGCCCCTGATGGGGGAATCGAACCCAGCTTCTCACACATGCTGAGCTCTGACTCTATCACTGAGTCTAGCAACATTATTCTTGAATAGATTCTTCTTATTTAGAAATTCCAGTAATTAGGGTACTCTAATGAACATATGGTTAGCAGTCCAAAGAGTTTCAGGGAACAGCCTGAGAGTACTTGTCTCAAACCATCATCACTTTGTCTGGTCCTGACAAGTATGGACGAACCAAAGACACATGCATGTCCCACCTTGAATACTTTGTGTTTTATTGTTGTGGAAAGGGTGGTATTTAATTTCAGAAGATCTGAATTCAAGATCTTTTTTTTTAATGTTTATTACTTCAAGTTACATCTCCATTAGAGTCCCCTTCCTCCACCCCTCCCAGCACCACCCCCTCCCTCCTCCCCCTTTTCCCAGAGCTCATAATTCTTTTTTTTTTTGAATAATTAGGCCACAATTATGAAAATTATAAGGCATAACATACATTCCCAATGTCCAGTCCATACATTTTTGGCAACTGATATTAATATTCTATTACCCATCTATCTCCATGAGTTTAAAGTTCTATACCTAACTCAGTTTCCATCCTAACTGGCATTACCAACTTAAAAACATCTTCTTAGACATAGAATAGCCTTTTAATTCCTAAACAACTTGAAATTTAATGGTAAGACTATAACTATCTAGTCTTCAACCACATCAGAGACCTGAGAAGGATAAATATACCTGATTATACACCAGGTGCAGAGCCAACAGCTCCCAAAACTAAGAAATGACAGACAAGTGGCTGCCTGGACAGTCCCCAATTTCTCCCCATATATTGTAACATCTGTCTTCAGCCTTTTGGCCCAGTGTCTCTGACAGACATTGATTGTAGAGCACGAATTATGAAGGACTTGCCTACCCTGTCTTAGTAGAGCTAGGCTGTCAACTTACCTGCTTCCAAATTTTGTCCTTTTTGGACAGCATTCTGTCTACAGTTGAAGTAAGGAGTTTTTCTTGCCCCGTGACAAGTTTGCCCCTTAACCAGTAAAAAAAAGTTGCCTTACCTATAATTTGGAGATAAAAATACATATAATACAAGATCATTGGGTAAACTAAATACAATTAAATATAAAGAAATATAAGAAATGATCTAATAAATATTTAAAGCATTTTATTACCCTCATTGGCTTTTCTGTGTAAATTGTAAATGGTATTTTGATTTTAGCATTCTGTGTGTGTGTGTGTGTGTGTGTGTGTGTGTGTGTGTGTGTGTAGACATGTATTTGTGTGTATGTGAGTATATAATGTGCACTCAGTTATGGGGAGGGATATGTGCATATTTATGCAAAGTTTACAGAGATCAGAATAAGTTTGTTCTATCATGCTCTACCTATTTTTTTTTTGAGGCAGGGTCTCTCTACCTTGGGTTCAAATGGCCTTTATGAGACTGGAAACAAACAAGCTCCAGAACCTTGCAGTCTTCACTACTCACCTGACTTGTTCAGTGGCGTAGGGATCTGAACTCCAGACCTCATGATCATGCTCTCTCCAGCCCCAGACACTGACACTTCAATGGATGTGAATGGCATTTACTAAAGTGATTAAATTTTGAAAACTATTCAGTATCAATAAAAGATATTAAAAAGGTAGAACCACGTGTGGTTTGGAGCTGTAAGAAGACTGATTTTACTTCCACCATGCCTAGAAAACAAAGACTTTAATTCAAATGGACTGAGGATCATCTAGCCGAGAATGATTTTCACATTTTTCAGAAGGAAAAAATAAAGAAAAACAGGTGCCAAAGCTTCATGTTGCCACATAAAGTGAAGCTCATTGCAGACAGTATTTTTCAATTTGTGTTCTTGCACTAATGCAAATACCTTCATAATAAAACCCTATGCCTTATGTTATTTTTACATGAAATGTACTATGTGCTATATACATTAAATTGTCAAATTGACAATTAGGAATTATGATATCTAAAGGAAGTTTGCTCTACTTGTTGTGTTAGTTCTTCCGTAGTGTTAAAAAAAAAAAAAAAAAAACCTTCTAGTATGTGTGAAGATGATAAGAACGTTGCAAAAGGAACCAGAGCTGTGCTCAGTAAATGGGGGCTGGTGCCTTTTTAGTCACTTGTCTGAAAGGATTGCATGAGAGTTGACTGAATAAGAGATGTTTGGGTGTTTTTGAAAGTTTAGCTGTGCTTTAACTTTATCCAGGTTGTGAGATGACGCTGGTACTCCTCAGACCTCAAGTGTCTTGCAGAAAGAATTTGGCAACAATAAGAGACTTTAGACCAGAACTCAGTGCCAGTGTTACCTGTATTACAGATAAGTAGGAATATGCCAGAGTCACAGATTTTCATTGCTTATTCCTTGGAAAGTAAGACTTGTGTCCTCAATAGTTGGACAGTTTGCCAATGATCAGGAAGCATTCTCCAGCCAAGTGGAATCAGACATTTATAATCCCACCCCTCTTTATCAGCTGGTAACAGATTTTGAACAAAGGTATTTTTAACCTATTTTACAGTAAGTATTGAATGATATATTTATCTAAACATTATAATAAAAGCTAATAGAAGTAGATCTTGACTTTCTTGGCCAAGAATATTCATTGACACATCATATCATGTGTGCTGTTCTTACCTTTGCATCCTTTGTGACAGACACACCCTTCAGCACTTGTTTGAGTCTCACTACCAAAGAGATAGTTCAGAAAAATTAGTTAGACTGAAGTCAAGGGAATAGTTCCATTTGTTTCAGTAAAGTCATTTCAGCAGTGGCCATAAATGGGGTACAGGTACAGGTGATATATTGTTATTTTGAGTACATTCTAGCACTCCAGTGTATTGTACTGCTACTTAAAACGTACTTATATAATGTGACATTCTGTGAACATTTGAGGAAGGGGTAAATATATAGAAAAAGACCACGAAAGAATGAAAGTCATAATTTGATGCAGGCTGTTGTTTCTTTCCTTACCTTTATGGGCCTGTTTCCAGTCTCTTGGCATCCATATTCAGTGTACACCTCCTACTTCATGCATTGCTGGGTTCTAATTATGAAATTTTCTCCCAATTATGATAATGTGAAATTATAGGAAAATCAGCCTAGGTGGCAATAAGGGAAGATGTTCAGCCTGCATACCGAGCATTTTCACTGGCAGCAACCTCAAACCAGAACCACTGGAGCAGAAATTCTTAAAGTGCTTTTCTCCTGACCTTTGATTAGCATTTGCCACAACACTTGATAATTATTTGCATAAGTCTAGCAACACCATGCCACTCGCCTTAGGTTCAATTATTGGAACTCATAGAGCTCATTAGACTCCAGAGGAAACTTTCTGTTTTCTTAGAATAGACAAATAACATGGCAGCATGGTAGTATCCAATACATTTCCTTCTTTTTCTTTAATGTGTGTGTATATACACATGCAGTGTGCGTGTGCACGCGTGCATGCGCGTGTGCGTGCACATGTGGAGGCCAGATTTTGCTGTTAGGTATCTTCCTCAATCACTACTCCATCTTACTTTCTGAGTCAGGCTTCCACACTTCCATCCTGGGGCTCACTGATTCAGCTAGACTAGCCAGGAAATTCCAGGGACCCCACCCCCTGTTTCCCATCTTCCCAGCACTGGGAAAGGCACCACAGAGCCTTCTTCATGGGTACTAGGAATCCAAACTGCGGTCCCCCTGCTTATGTGGCTACCACTTTACCACCTGAGACCTATCCCCAGCACCTTAGCACCCTAGCCACTGCTAGCCTCCCTAACACCTAGGCCCTCCGGCCCCCAGCCACCCCAACGCTCTAACCACCAGCTCCTTTAGTCCCCTACCTCCCCCAACCCCTCGCCAGCACTCTCAGAGTTATTGTCTTCTCTAATGGTATACTACCACTATACTTGGCCCAGGGATACTTGGGTATGAGAATCACTTTGCTTACGGAAAAATCTGTGAATTTGTGGCCTCCAGGGCCATGCAAGGAATGGGGTATTCCATTTTCTGAGTCTAGTCTCAGAAGATCAAAACCGGGGCTTCTCACCATATGTTTATAGTCCTGGTCACAAATCTCTCAGGTCACAGTAATTCAGGAACCATGTTTTGTTTTTTTGGGATGGGTTCTTGCTATAAGCCTAGACTGGCCATGAACTTGTGTTTCGAAGTCTTAGCCACCCATGAACTGCAATTAAGCTCTCTGTGCTACTACAGTATTCTTTTCAGATATTGTCGTTTGGTAGTTAGTATCTTACTTCTATCAAATATCAGCTAAAAAAGCACAGCCACTGTGGCTTTCCAGAGATAAATAAGCATTCTGTCAATCACCCACTGGGACTCCCCTGCACCAACATCATGAGCTGCAGATTATTCAATTTTATAGGTTCCAAGCTTTCAAAGGAGTTCAACATTACAAAACAAGACAGGAGATAATGAAATAAGGAGGGACTAATATTGTTCGATCACATCTCTGTTGGGAGGTGCTTTGGCAATTGTCAACACAGAATTCTGAATTTACTTGAATAAGGTGTTAGAACTGGGTGTGGTGGTATATGCCTGTGATTTCTGCAATCAGGAGGCCGAGGCAAGAAAATTGCCTCAACTCTAGCTTAGGCTACATTATGAGTACTGGATTTTCCTCTGTTTCAAAGGACAAAAACAGGAAGAGCAGAAAGGGGAGAGGTGTGGAGAAGAAGCAGGTTTTCCTTCTCTGTGTTCTGGGCTTGGAGACAATGTTTATTTCTGTAACATGGACAGATATCCAGGGACAAAACTGAGCATTCTGTTAGACATTCCAAGGAAAAGTTGGCCCTCCAGATCTACATTAGTGAACTTTTAAAAGAAACCATTTGATTCTTAGCTCACAGAGAACAGACCTAAAATGTATCAACAAGAATGAGTAATTTCTGTCTATTCATACTCAAGAGGTTCATGAGACAATTCCTCAATCCTCTGTTTATAGTAGAAAATGACGTTAAGTTGTTTCTAAAGCTCTAGTTACAGGGAATAAAAATGACTGGGTTAGATTAAGAAATCTAAGGAGAACTCTTTTGTAAGAGGTTAGGAGACAGTAGAGAACAGGGCTTCAGACCCCTCTTAGTTTTAGAGGGAAGGGAACAGCCTCAAGGAGTCACAAGGAGATGCAAACAAGCACGAGCCATTTACTGCAGAGAAACCAACTTAAGCACCACATGGAAAACTAATCACTTAAAGCCAAGGAAGGAACCAGATACCATAACAGGTGCAGATCTGGAATATTAAGCAGGCAGCCAAGCCAAGAGCCTGTTCCATTGTCCTGCTTAGTATGTTAGTGTATAGACTGTACTGATTACTGAGGAGAAAAGGTGGCTAAGGAGGAGGCTACCTATGCTGGTCAGTATTGCATGCATAAGTCCATGTGTGCCTGTGTGGCATTTTATCATTCCGTGAAACCTGTTTGAGAAAATAACAGAAGCACTGCAAAGAGTTAGGTTTTCTGATAAACAACACAATTTCTCTATTCTTTAGGGTGTGGGCTAGGATAAGGTTTTTATGTTATTTCTGTTAACAATTAATGAATTACTTCTGTGGGCTATGGTGGATAGAGGGGAAGAGGGTTGGAATGCCCTAGGCTTAGGTCTATGTTTTAAGATAATGAGATTGTTCTTTGAAGTGCTGTCAAATATTTTTGTCCTCTGTTATACAGAGCCTCAGCTGCAGTCAGACAAGGATGGTGGGCAGACCAATCAAAAAGCTTCGTCTCCGTTCAGAATCTGAGGAATAGGGTGGCTGAAGTGGGGTGGCTGCAGTCCTGAAAAGCCATAGACAAGAGGACACTCTGGGCTACTCTTCCATGTTTCATACTTCCTATTCATTTATCATTGATTCACGATAATCATTTTCATTTTAACAATAAAAGAAATCTCGCCTGCAGCTTCAATGTGACATTCAAACAAGTACAATATAAAGTATTATCACATATGACAAAAAAAAGTCAAGAGCATCATTTTTAAATTTTATGTTGGAGAACATTTCCCTATGTCTTCTCCCTCTAAGAAGGCTTTTGAAATACAGGATTCTCTCTAAGATTTATTTGAAATGAACACCTTCGAGGAAGAATGGCTATGCCAGGTGTGAAACAGGAAGAGCATTGGTGGAGATTAGCTGGATCTGTGGAGAGCTGGAGATACTTCCCACAGGAGAGGAAGGAAGCAGACAGTGGTCCTTTGCTACTTGCCTTTGCTGGATTCCCACCCATGTACCTTTACCTTTCTCCTCTGCGAGGTGTGATGATGGCAAGAGTGAAGGGAGAGCTCCATATACATCCTGGTCCCTGCTTCGGTGCTGAGCTTGCTCACACCTTACATTAAGTTCTGTGAAACTCATGGAAGTTAGCTTCCATTTTTAGACTTCTAGCCTGACTCGCTCCCATGGAGGGAAGGGAGTTCGCTCCACCTTGTGCTGAGCAGACAAGGCAGGGGGGAAGGGAGGAGATGACAACCCCTAATCACACTTTACATGGCACACCCTGTTATTTAAGTACATCCACCTCACCTCATTTTATATGTTCACAATATCTAGACATTAATCAGATGCCCTCGTGTGACTTTCCAACATTCAGTAACACAGCCCAGCAGAAATCTCTTGACCCCTTTAATTACATTAGATTTTTGTAAGGAACTGGGTGTAGTAGATGATAAGACCTGGTAAGAAAGAGAAGTACACCAAAGATTAACATGGCTTTTATGTCAATATTATTTTGAGTTTAAGTTCCCTATTGATGGAAAATTATGTAGCAAAATGTTTCATAGTTGCCAGGGTTGCAAAGATATCCCAGAGTCAGAGAAATGATACATTCAGAAACACCTTTAAAGTGTTAATGTGTCTTTACCCAATTTAATTTTTGGCGTCCCAGTTTCTTTTAAGTCATGTTGTTAGTGTAAAGATCCATTATAATGTGTGTAACTGGCTTATTTTTCAGAAGTTTCTCAAAAGTGTTTGGTAGAATCATGAATGTGCACACACACTCTAAGGAGTCCTCACTACCTGTGCCTTAGAGTAAAGTTATTTAGATGTTCTTTATGCCATAGTGTAATGTTGATTATATTTTCTAGACTAATTTTTATTGCATTACACTAAAAACAGTAATACACATATTCTGATCTTTGAACGAAACTACATCTGACAAATACTGACTTTAAGATGTAAAAATAAAAAGGTCACTGGTATTTTGTGGGGAAGCCATCATTGTCATCCAAAGCTCCTGGCTTTTTAGATGTACTTTAGCTAGTCATTTGTACTGTCGGTAACATTATTCTGTGGTACATTACCTAACTGATATTTTAAATGTGAGTAAGCAGGAGAAAGGGGGCTCACCTCAGATAATTTAATCATTTCGTAAAAATGATTTATATATAACTATGAACAACAATAAAAAGAAGTGTTTCCAAGAAACTTTTATTGTAAGGAAATAGTCAATTAACAGCATGCTCTGTGCATTAAAGATTTGTGCAATTGGCACTAACCTTTGTTACATTTGAGGAATGCAGAACCAAGGTAATTATTCCAATTTTAAATAGCATGGGAAAACAGACATTCAATATTATCCCTCCTGGTACAGTACCTCCAAAATTCCCAGGAAAGTACTAAGGAAATTTTGGAGGTTACTAAGTGAGGCACCATGAGAATTTCTCTGAGAAGATACAAATACATAAGAGTGACTGAGCACATGCTTGTCTCCTGTGAGTAACCAGCTCTAGCCCAGATGTATTTCAGAAAGCCCAGAGATCCAAGACAAAGACAGGATAGTTTAATGGAGGGCAAAAAAAAAAAAAGACCTCTTGTGTAAAATGGAACTATAAGGCATTGTCTTCATCACCTTAATGGGGAAGGAACTATAGACAGTGGACCAGAAGGTACATTGGACTTTCTCAACCTAGGTAACAAGTGTCACACGAAAATAACTGAGTATATAGCTCTTAAGGATACTAAAAGTACTTAGAGTCACACCTGTAATTCATACTACTTGTGTTGGCTCACCACCAAAGAGCTTCAGAGACAAATGCAAATTTTCTGTGGAAGAATGAACCTTCCACAGGGGCATCAAAGAACGCACAAAGTCAAAAGCACAAGCCACGTGACTCATCAATGGAACATTTATCAGTTAAGTTTGGAAAATGGCACCCTGAAAATTATTAGCAACAAGCACAATAATTTAATTAGATTTTTGTGTTTTGTAGTTCTTGTATTTACTTTATATGTACAAAGAAAGGAACATCAAAAAGTATTAAGGAAAAAGAGATTATCAGAATCAACAAAACAGATTTTTTTAAAGAACAAATGAAACTTTGAGGAGTGAAATAAAAATTGAAGAAGTGAATCTACCCTGAATGGATTAAATAGCAAATTTGTCATGGCCGAAAGTAAGATGGGTGGAATAGAGAAGTGACAGAGTGCAATACGCTAAGAGAGAGTCGTGAGGCCTCAGAGGCTAGCCACTAAAGTGGGAAACATATATGTAAACTGATAATGCATTCACCCTAAAAGGTGAAAGTGGGAAGAAGGACAAAAGACAGCATTCAGAGAAAATAGCTAGGAGCTGCAGAATTAGATATCGCTGGTGTAAGAATTCTACAGAATTTTTTCTCTGTTATTTCTACGGAAGGTCTGCTAAGTTCCCAGAAACAGATTGTGTAGACCAGTGACTTACTGCCTAAAACAGGAGCCAGTGGGAGACAGTGGACTGGCATCTGTAAGGTGGTGGTAGACAAGAGTTCTTGAATGGATGTAATTGCTTTCATGAACAAGTTGTCATTCTTCTGGAGTGAACAAAAGATTCTGACATAGACATCAAAGATGCCACAAGAGACTACAAACCTCAAAGGGAAATAAAGCAAGGAGTGTGCTGGTAACTCAACACAAGCATTGTCTAGGTAGTGATAGTGATGGTAAACTCTAGGGTTAAGAGAATAAAACCCAAAGAGTAACTCTGATCATGTGTTTGTGAAAGGAAGAAAATGGTATTGATGACTACAAGTCCTGTTGTTCAGTTTCTATGACTGAGTTCTATGATTACCACATAGTAAGAGAAGTTCTGACTTAAAGTAACAACACTGGAAGGAAAGTATAATTAAGCAGTTACTCTAAATACACTTTCCCTCTAGTGAAAGATGTCTTTGTTTTGTTTTGCTTAAGAAAGAGTTTCACTATGTACCTCTGGCCATCCTGGAACTTAATATATAGACCAGGCTGGCCATGAAACAGAGTTCTGCCTCCCTCTGCCTCTCTAGTGCTGGAATTAAAGGAATGTACTACCATGCCAGACTAGTGAAAAATATCTTAGCTTCAGAAAAGAAAAATATTAATTTTAAGACATACAACCAATATTAGCATAAAATAAAGTAGTAGAAGATTTAAATATAATCAGATTTTTTTTCACTATAGGAGCTGAGTATTCTAACACATTCCTAAAATATTCGATTCACTAAGAGGGTTAATGATTATGGACTAAATTTGACAAAATAGGCAGAGCTTCAACAAACATTAGTAAATCCAGACAATTAAGTGGACTTGTCACAGTGAGCACACAGAAACACTTGGAGAAAGTAACAGCTTGTGGTACACAGAGCACGTGCTGACTCTGACTATGGACTCAGTTATTGTTTAAGGATTGCAAAATTCACTCTGTTAAGAAATTATACCCTCACATTGCAAGCTAATTTAGTGTTCAGTGTCTTTTTAATGTTTATTTATTACATCAAGTTACATCTTCATCACAGTGCCCTCTTTCCACCCCTCCTGGTTTCACCCTCCCACCCTCTCCTCCCTCTCCCACCCATCCCACTCCTCCAATGTGGGGTGTCCCTACAAATCAGCCCCTCTCAGTTCAACAGTCATATGAGGGCTAAGAGCTTCCTCTTGCACTGGGGGCCTACATGGTAGCAACCCTAGCGCAAATTGTCCCACTAATAGAAAAAAAAATTCCATGTTTCTGATCCTTTCGGTGTGTTGGTTGTAGTATAGTTATTCTGTACTGTATGGCTAAAGTCCAATTATAAGTGATTAGATGCCGTGTACATCTTTCTGAGTCTGGGTTAGCTCACTCAGGATGAGCTTTTCTGGTTCCATCCATTTGGCTGTGAATTGCATGATTTCCTTGTTTCTGATAGCTGAGTAGTATTACATTGTGTAAATGTACCACATTTTTTTTTAATCCATTTGTCAGTTGAGCGGCATCTGGGTTGTTTCAAGTTTCTAGCCATTACAAATAAGGCTGCTATGAACATAGATGAGGAACCGTCCTTGTGGTTTTGTGAGGAATTGTTTGGGTGTATACCCAGAAGTTGTATGGCTGGGTCTTGAGGTAGGGGTATTCAAGGTTTTCTAAGATATCACCAGGGTGATTTCCATAGTGGTTGTACCAGCTTGCATTCCCACCAGCAATGGAGGAGTGTTCCCCTTTCTCCACAACCTTACCAGCATGTGGTGTCATTTGAGCTTTTGATCTTAGCCATTCTGACAGGTGTGAGATGGAATCTCAGAGTCATCTTGAGTTGCATTTCTCTGATAATTAAGGATGTTGAGCATTTCTTCAAATGTCTAACTTCCATTAGAGATTCCTCCTTTGTGAATTCTTGGTTTAGCTCTGTTTCCCATTTTTTATTGGATTATTTGGTTTCTTGGTATTTAATTTCTTGAGTTATTTATAATTATGAATATTAGCCCTCTGTCATAAGTGGGGTTGGTAAAGATCTTTTCCCAATCTGTAGGTTGCTGTTTTGTTCTAATAACAGTGTCCTTTGCCTTACAGAAGCTTTTAAGTTTCATGAGATCCCATTTATTCATTGTTGGTCTTAATCCCTGAGCTATTGGTGTTCTGTTCAGGAGGTTGTCACCTGTGCCAATGAGTTTGAGGTTTTTCCCTACTTTTTCTTCTATTAGATTTAGTGTGTCAGGCTTTATGTTAAGGTCTTTGATCCACTTGGACTTAAGTTTTGTGCAAGGTGATAAGTATGGGTCTGATTTCATTCTTTTACATGTCAACATCCAGTTAGACCAGCACCATTTGTTGAAGATCTGTCCTTTTTTTCCACTGTATTGTTTTGGCTTCTTTGTCAAAAATTAAGTGACCATAGGTATGTGGGTTCATTTCTGGGTCTTCAATTCGATTCCATTAATCCACTGGTCTGTTTCTATACCATTACCATGCTGTTTTTATTACTATAGTTCTGTAGTATAGCTTGAAATCTGGGATGGTGATACCTCCAGATATTTATTTTAGTTTATTTATTTTATTTTTATTTTACAGTATTGATTTAGCTATTCTGGTCTTTTTGTTATTCCATATGAAGTTGAGAATTGTTATTTCCAGGTCTATAATGACGTATATGGGTATCTTGATAGGAATTGCATTGAATCTGTATATTGCTTTTGGTAGGATGGCGATTTTTATTGTTGATCCTACCTATCCATGAGCATGGGATATCTTGCCATCTTCTGATGTCCTCTTCAATTTCTTTCTTCAAGGACTTGAAGTTTTTGTCATACAGGTCCTTTACTTGCTTTGTTAGAGTTATCCCCAGGTATTTTATATTGTTTGTAGCTATTGTGAAGGGTGTTGTTTCCCTAATTTCTTTGTCAGCCCATTTATCTTTTTCATAAAGAGGGGCTTCTGATTTTTTTGAATTAATTTTGTATCCAGCCACCTTGCTGAAAGGCTGGGAAATGGTTTTCCAAGCAAACGGTTCCAGGAAGCAAGCTGGAGTAGCCATCATAATATCAATGTTTTTTAAACTACACATATAAACTTTAAATCTCAAAATTATATGTAATCCATGTGTCAGAGGATTTTAAAAGGCTGAATGATATGCATTTGTGGTCAAGTACCACTCAGATTTAGTTAATCAATATGATGGAATATTTGAACAATGAGCTCAAAAGAGAATTAGAAATCTTAATAAAGACTGGGTGTGGTGGTACATGTCTTTAATCCCAGAGCTTGAGAGGCAGAGGCAGGTGGATCTCTGCGAGGTCAAGGTCAGCCAGGTTTATAGAGTGAGTTCTAGGGAAGCTAGGGCTGTTAGAAAGAGAAACCCTGTCTCAAAAATACTAAAAAAGAAGAGAGAGAGAAAAGAAAACAGAAAGAAAATTGAATAAAAATAATTTACAACCTGAGGTAATATTAAACAAGATCCTAATGCTGGACTCAAGGGAAATTATTAGTTGTGTTTGGGACTCAGAGATGAAATAATTGTTCTTTTAATATTTGTATTTTTTTCTAATAATTAAAGTGATTTGACCAGGGCATGTCAGATGACTCAGCAAGTGAAGGGACTTGATGTTGAAGACTTTAATTTGATCCTGGGAGTCTAGATAAAGCTAGAAGGACAAAAACCAATGCCACAATTGTGTCTGACCTCTGCACATGCACCATGGCACATATAGCCCTAACACACACACAAGCATACGATAATATGTTATCAGGGAAGGATAATTATGACTCCATCGAAATTAAAGACCTGGTGTGACAACCTAAAATTTCCTAAAGTGAAAACAATACTTCTCAAACTGGGAATTGTTTTTACAACAGATATGACAGGAAAGACAATGAGAAATTTGAACCAAGGCTCAAATGAAAAGCTGTTCATGAAACAAATAGAAGTAATGAATAAGTAGTTCACAAGGTGTTCAGTAGCAATTGTGGTCAAGGGATACAACCAAAAAGGAAGTATTGTGTGTGTGTGTGTGTGTGTGTGTGTGTGTGTGTGTATGTGTGTGTGTGTGTGTGTGTGCGCGCGTGTGTGCGCGCGCGCGCACGCACACTCAGTAGATCTTGAGTATCTTCCTCGGTATCAGCTTATTTTTTTTAGAGAGTCTCTTATTGGATGCAGAATGTGTGGACTTATCTAGAATGACTGTCCAGAGCTCTGCCTTGCACACACATGCTACTATAGCTGACTGTTTTACATAGGCACTAGGGAATCTAAGCTCAGGTCTCCATGCCTGCATAACAAGTTACTACGTGAGCCATCTCCACAACCCTATCCCAATATTAATGGTGCGTTTATATGTAGTTCAGTTATGTTATTTTCACAGGCTATTATCAGTTTCTAGCCACTATATTCTTTGGTCCAGTAATTCTACATCTTACAACTTATCTTCAGTTTGTAAATGATATATATGCTCAAAATTATTCACATCCTTGTTTATATTAGTAAAAAACTGGATTGCATTCTGAAAATAAAAGATATGGTATCAGAATTTGTGCATGTATGTGTGTATTCATATAGCCAAATAAGTACATAATCGCATGTTATTTATTTTAGCACAAAATGAATAATCCACAATGTATTCATAGCCACTGACATATCCAGATTAATATTTGTATAGAAGTATATTCATGATGTTTCTAAGTGAAAGAGAAGTAAGGAATATCTCTTTTAGCAAACAAACCTATATACCTATAACTTGTTTGTTTATAGTTGGACAGACACTAATTACGGCTTCTCACAAGTGAGCTGTAGCAGATATAATATAAAATAATAAACAGTGGAGTAGAATTTCAAAGATTGAGAGCTAGTGTAACTTGGAGGGGAGCTGTCTTCTCTTTTCCACAGATATCCTTAATCTCAAACAGGTGTTCTCATCTCTAAAATGAAGGCACAAATGGGCACTAGACATCACACGCATCCCTTAAGAGGAGTTGTTGCCTACATCCCTCAGCCAGGCAGACACTAGTACTTTTTGTTTTTCCTCTGGGCTCAGCAGTGATGTACCAGTTGTCTCAATACTGTGTGCTAGGCCGTGACTTCTGAACAGTCTGTTCTTTATTCTTGAACCTCCTCTGCTGGGGATGGAAGCTCTTTCAGCTAGAAGATGTTTTTATATTGGCATAATCTATTTATTGTGCACAGGTCTAGGTCTTACAAGTACATCTTTATTCAAACGTATAATGCACTTTGAGTGTATACTCTCTGTGCACCCCACACCTCCCCCTCCTAAGTCTGTCTCTACTCTCATATCAGATATACAAGCATGGTTTTATGCATGTATTTACCATCTAGGATCCACAAGTGAAAGCATGTTTGTCTTTTTGAGGCTACCTTGACTCACTCAATATGATAATCTCCTGATGCATCCATTTTCTTCCAAACAACACCTTTGTTTCAGCTAGAAGATTTTTCAATCAAGGATCATTATTGTAGCAAAAGTAACAGGGAATTCTTTAAAAAAAATTAAACCCAAATCTTTCATAATGACCTCATTTTTTAATAACCATAAGAAGATGAAAACAAACAAATGAGCTAAGTCTCGACATGCCTCAATAATTTACATAAATTGGTTTAAAACAATTATTAAGATATTTATTTTATGTAATTTTTGCAATTAAGTAATGTATTATACTTTATATGATACATTTTATTGGAAATACTTGACATTTATTTAACTGTATTGTTTAAAAAGCAGACAATAATAATTGTAGAAGAGGAGATCATGAATTTGAGAGCGAGTAGAAGGACACAGGAGAAGCTTGAGGGAAGAAGAAGGGAGAGGAAATTGGAAAAGTGTAAATATAGTACTCATATGAAATTCTCAGAAAATTAAAAAATCAAATTTTCATATCCATATTTATAACATTACTGATACCTGAACCAATTATTAGTCTTTAAATTTATTCTGAATTTAATAAGATTAAAACTTGAGATGATGCTTCTGTAGCCACTTGTTTGGCTTCTAATAGCCAAATGTGCCTGGCAGCTAGTCTAGTATACAGTAGAAGCAAAACAGTCCCTGACAAATTATATGGTTCAGTTTCAGCCTTTAGAGTGATTTATACTTAGAATAGCAAGATATCAAAAATAAATATCTTGAGAATACATGCCAAAATTACACGATGAAGTGCTAAATAATTTGCCTCAGACAAACTTGGGTAGGAAGCTCTTGACACACCCACAGCGGGGTACTTTCTTCATCACTTTGGTAGTGAACACAACCTTGTGTGTTCTCCTGCAGGCATGGGACCCGCTGCGCTGGAGAAGTAGCAGCCGCTGCAAACAACTCTCACTGCACCGTTGGAATTGCTTTCAACGCCAAGATTGGAGGTATGGGACAGTTCCAGGGATATCTCTGGATATACACAGGAGCCGGGAAGCGCTTGGCTAACTGCTTTGCAGAATCTTTTTAGAACTAGCCTTGGGCATTTGCATTCATGACACGGCTAGACTGCTGCTGACAGCACAGTAACCACGTGAAGGATGACAGTCAGTACAGTGATGGACACTTGCTACAAGATCCCCCAATGTATCACAGATAGTTTTTCTAAACAGACTTGGGGGAAAAAAAAGTTACCCAGTAGTGACCACAGAAATGTGTTCTGCTGATGTCTGTACTAACTTGGAATTGATACCTGGTTCATCAAGACCTAGCAATAGAAACATCACACCACAGTATCCCTATGAAAGAAGAATTTTTAAGACATCCTCAAAGCAGAAAATCCTTTTATGTTCTATATATGGTGCCTAAGCTTTTAAAGGTAGCTTTTAATTGTAACTAAAATGCTAAATGGTAAAATGTCTTATAATCCCATAATGTAGTGATACTCTTCCCATGAGTCCAGATTATGTGTGTGTGTATGTACATGTAGATAGATAAATGATAGATGATAGATAGACAGACAGATAGATATGCATGCATATTTGTGCCTTTGTGTATGTATATATGCTCACATATAATCAAACTCGGGCACAAATATGTTTATTACAAAGATCTAATCAATGCAGTATGAACGAGAGTGCTGAAAAAGAGGACTCTAACTTTTCCCCTTGTAATCATTGTTGCAAGCAAGATTCTTGCCACTGCCACACACAAATGAGAAGCCAGCAGTCTAATAGATACTAGCAACTTCATCATTAGGCCTGAAGGTGTTTCCCCAGGTAGGTAAAGGATGTCATAAGATATGGCAAATTTCTGCATCCATGTGGGTATCTTGTTCCAATGCCCTACTTGCTACCAAATAGTTCATCTAAAATTAAAAAGTGACATTCCTAACCAGGTTAAGAGTATGAAACATTTAGAACATAATAGTCGCCCGTCATCCAAGACTCCCAGTGATTGCCTCAAGCAGATATTTCCCAGCCCTCTCTGTATAGCCTTGTTTTGTCTTATATAAATGATATAAATGCCTGTGGTCATGTTCTTCCAGATTGAGCATAGCAAGAGGCTAACAACAACCAATCCAGTGGAACAGTTAGAACAAAATATTGTAAGAAAGGTTACTTTAAACATGAGTTGTTTATTTCTAGAGTTTCTCATGTTTTTGGACTCCAGTTGACCACAGGTAATTGATGTCACCAAAAACAAAGCTACATATGGAGGAACCATAGTATAGCTGTGCTTAAAGCTGGTTCCTGAGATTCCCGAGTCTCCCGGCAATGTCAGAATATGTCTGGATGATTTGTTGTCTTTATTTCCCCTTTAATTTCTGGAATTGACAGGGGTTTTTTTGTTTGTTTGTTTGGGTTTTTTTTTTTGTTTTTGTTTTTTGGTGTGTGTGTGTGTGGTTTGTTTTTTTGTTTGTTTGTTTTTTTGCCCAATAAATAGCTGCACTCAGAAGCATCCACTCTGATAGGGACAGTGGTTCATCCTGATGTGCAGTAAGACTGCTGGAGCCCCTTGCCCACTAGGAGAATCAGATGAGGCTCCCTGGGTACCACAACAGTCACCTTTCGCATGCGAGCTAACATCCTCTATTGGAGTGATTCCATTCATGCCAGACCCAACACTCTGACTGGCCCTGAGGGAAGAAGAGAATCCTGAACTCACCCACAACTGCCGACCAAGCTAAGCTGTAGTTTATTAAAAAAATGAATGCATGACAATGACTCAAAAATACCCTCAATAAGAACATTCTGAACTAGAATTTGACTCCTCGGATTCAAGGCATACAACTTGTACTGAATGAGTAAAGAGGAAGCAATCTTAAATCTTTTTTTTTAATAATTTATTTTTTTATTTCTTCAAGTTGCATCTCAATCACAATCCCCTCCCTACTCCCCCCTCCATTCCTACCCTTCCACCCTCCTCCCCCTCAACCCCCAATCCTCTTCCCTTCTTTTTTTTTTTTTTTTTAGTTTAAGGTATTTCTTTTTCCCCCCAACAGCTCTCCCTTTCAGTCCAAAAAATGGTTCTTTTTCTTATAACTATAAATACAATACAAAACAACAGAAATAAATAGGCCACAATTATAAGAGTTATACAGCTTAGCATACATTCCCAATGTCCAGTCCATATGTATTTGGCACCTGACTTTAACATTCTACTATCTAGCCATCTCCATGAATTTAAAGTTCTATATCTAACTCAGCTTTCATACTAACTTGCATCACAATTTTAAAAACATCTTCTTAGATCCAGAACACCCTCTTGATTCCTAAACAACGCAAAATTTAACTATGAGACTCTAGCTATCTATTCTTCAACCACCTCAGAGACGTGAGAGGGATAAATATATCTGATTATATAGGAAGTGCAGGGCCTGCAGCTTCCAAAACTAAGAAATGACATACCAGTGGCTGCCTGGACAGTTCCCATTTTCTCTCCATACATTACAGCATCAATCTTCAGCCATTTGGCCCCGTTTCTCTGACAGACATTGATTGTAGAGCAGGAATTATGAAGAACTTACCTACCCTGTCTTGGCAGAGCTAGGCTGTCGACTCATCTGCTTCCAAGTTTTGTCCTTTTTGGACAGAAGTCTGTCTACAGTTGAAGCAAGGGGTTTTTCTTTCCAAGAGAAAGGCTTACCACCAATTCAATCATCTCCCACTGGAGATTCTTCGATGCTCATCTTCTACTTGGAGTAGAATAGGGGGTGCTGTCAGGAGCTGACATGTCTCGATATCAAAAAATCTTAAGTTAAGAAAACATCTTTGAATGCCATATTCTGCAGATCTCTTGAGGTTTTTGAAGATGCCCTATCTATCTCTTATATTTAGATAAGCAAATATTGCTTGTCTCTTAGCAACTTGATTTCTGAGTAGCTTAGAAAATAACTGTGATAGACTGTCATAGCAACTAACAAAATGACACGTTTTCATGACTATTAGTTTCCGTTTCTTAATTATCCTAAACAGTTTATGTCGGTTGGTAGCAAGAGGTCAAAACTTGACATTTCATTTTTAAGTATTACTACGAACAATACCTTTAAGAAGTGTTACCCTTAATTTTGTATCAATATACAAAGATCAATACCAATGTGGCCAAATATAATCTTAATTTTGTATCAATATACAAAGATCAATACC
>CAJQZJ010034238.1:2163973-2244309 GCA_907164525.1 Lophiomys imhausi
GAGTTGGTATTTGGATAGGAATTGCGTTGAATCTGTATATTGCTTTTTGTAAGCAATCTTTAATCTTTAAACATGTCCAAATTATGAAATTCTTTCTGTATTTTCAGTCAAAAAACAAAGTCATGACCTAAGAATGATTGGGCGAACACATGACCTGGCGTGACAGAAAACCCAAGTTTGGCTGTTGTACTGATACTTCACGTTCTCACCTGGACACACTAGTTGGTTATCTGGGGACAGCTCTGGTGTTTAATTTAGATCCCACTGTACAGGAGCATGCTTCTAAATACAAAGTAGCAAGATAAAGTTGTATGCCTGCATTTGCTCTGAAACAGAGCAGACCAGCTTTAAACATTCATTATAACTGAAAGCAACCAATGGCTGTTCAGGATTTAGTACATGAAGAACATTGTCCTAAGTTACCTGCTTCCACAAAGCAGACCACGTGAACTTTCAGAAAACAGTTTCCATTCCATATTTTTTTAAGTTTTTGTCCACAGTCTTCATCTCTACATAACTTGATTACATACATCTTGTCTCAGAAATCTAAAAGTGGGATATGGTAAAGTAACTCACTCAGCAAAGTACTCAATACACCACCCTTGAGGACTTGATTTTGTATCAACACACATGTAAAGAATCAGGCACAGGAGTGTATGAGTGTAGTCCTAGTCCTGGAAAAGTGGAGACATGTGGATCCTTGGAGCTTGTTGGCTAGCTAGCCTAGCCAAATCTGTAATCTCTAAGTTCACTGATAGGCCCTGGCTCAACAATGAAGGTAGGAAGTAACTGAGGATGCCATTGGCCTCATACCTACAGACACACACACATGCATACATGTACACATGTGCAGATGCCTGCATTCACATATGTGCACACACCAACACCACAACACAAAACAGTGAAGAGATCCAAAAGTGAAAAATATTTTATAATAACCTAGAAATATATACAACTGTCTGTGCTAATTAAAAATAATTAAAAAGTAAAACTATAGACAGATGCCTTATGGGTAACAGTCCTACAGAAGAAAGGACCCAATAGAATATACAGATGCATATATATATATATATGTATCTGTAGATGCATATATATATACATATATATGTATATGTGTGTGTACAGTACACTTTTGTGGGCCAGTGTATATAATAATAATAATGTATAAATATAAAATGAAAATTATCAAATTATCTTACATAATTGAAGGTCAGATAGTTCCACATTGAGAGTCTACTGGCTATGAACCAGAATCCCCAATAGTTGGCTAATCCAACAGCCTGGAAGCCTCAGAAAAAGGGGAACCATAGCAGCCTTATTTATAATAGCTAGAAACTGGAAACAACCCAGATGTCCCTCAACCGAAGAATGGATTAAAAAACTGTGGTTCATCTACACAATGGAATACTACTCAGCTATCAGAAACAATGAAATTATGTAATTTGCAGCCAAATGGATGGAACTAGAGAAGCTCATCCTGAGTGAGCTAACCCAGACTCAGAAGGATGCACATGGCATCTATTCACTTATAGTCAGCTTTTAGCTATATAGTACAGGATAACTATACTACAGTTGTGAGCCACAACTGCCTGTAACTCTAGTTCCAGGGAACTCAGTGTTCCCTTCTTGCCTCCAGTGGTTCTTGCACACATATGTCACACATAAACAGGCAGCCATAAACATACACATTATGAATGAATAAATAAATAAATATTTTAAAAAGTCTTTTATGTATTCTTTCTTCCCCCAAATTGTCTAAGTGTTCTATGTAGATATCATCTAATATAGATAAGTAACAAGTTTGTTCCTTTCTTGTTTTGAAGGTGTGAGGATGCTGGATGGTGATGTCACAGACATGGTGGAAGCAAAGTCTGTCAGCTACAACCCACAGCATGTGCACATCTATAGTGCCAGCTGGGGCCCAGATGATGATGGCAAGACTGTGGATGGGCCAGCTCCCCTCACCCGGCAAGCCTTTGAGAATGGTGTGAGAATGGTAGGTTTTCAAATCATTGAGGTAAAGATTTTCATATGCAGTTTGTAGGCATGGCACTATCCAGGCTAGAGGATTGCTGAAGCTCATGGGCTGAGTGGCCACTGGAGAGAAGTCTTGAACATTGGCATCATGAATTGTTTCTCTTCTACAAGCGAACTCAAAGTCAGTATTTCTTTGAATATGAGCAGTATACTTGGATGTTTAGAGCCACACAGAAGAAATACATGAATTAATATGTGGATGGGCACTTTGAGAAGCAACTTCCTAAGACTGAGCCATTGAGTGGGTACCGACAGTTTGTGGATCATCCAGCAAGGTCCTTATGACATCCCCCCCTTTGTGTCA
The DNA here is from genome assembly GCA_907164525.1 of Lophiomys imhausi. Lineage (NCBI taxonomy): Eukaryota > Metazoa > Chordata > Mammalia > Rodentia > Muridae > Lophiomys > Lophiomys imhausi. The sequence continues at coordinate 2,166,315 of CAJQZJ010034238.1, forward strand.
CTTAGTCTCACTTCTGTCCAAAGACAATATTATCTTTCTGTCAGCACCAGATCTCCCTAATCAGGTAACTTACATTTTATTAGGTGTTATTGAAAGAGTCACTGAATACAGTTCACAAAAAACTTAGTTCATAATCTATTGTAATAGAATGTCTGTTTCAAGTTACTGATCTTAAATCCTGTCTTAAATTAAATAAAAGTAAAGATGCTAGAGGTTGTAGAGAGAGGAGTGCTCCACCAGAAGTGGTGTTGCTCATTGTAAGAACTTTGAGTTACATAAAGTATCTCTGTTCTCTGAATGTCCTCATTGATCTGCCCCTAATTTCCCTTGCCTTTCTCATCTTTTCACTGCATTGTTATGCAAACATCCTCTACTTTTGTTCATTGTCCATCAGCATATTCTCTTTTCCTTGGCCTACACCCAAGTCCTTCAATCCTCTACTGAAAAGCTACCTCTTCAAAGAAGCCTCTCCAAGCACACACAGGAATGAACTACCATTAGTCTCCCACTTTGTACTCAGTGTTTGATAGTCTTCCTGATTCTAAGTAAAAAACCAAACCTTATTTATCCGAGAATTCATACTGAGATTATCTTCCTCACAAAAGTTTAAGTCCTAAGAGAGCAGAACATGCCCTTTATATACATTTATGGACTTTGAAAAACTAACAGAATGTATTGAATTCTAGTAAGCATTCTGGAAATGTTTGTTGCTTCAAATTTAGTTTACTAAAAATGATGCTAACCACAATGTTTTCGTAGATTCAGCCCAGATTTGGAACAGTGGGATGCATTCAGTTGATTCGCATAATGTTTGAGCAGGAATAAAAATCATAATGAGTCTTATATATTTTTGTGAGCTTGGGTTAGATTTTTGCAAATGCCTGAGCTAAGCCATCCCATGACTATTTTGAAATAGATTTGAGGAGGGAAACACACTTGTTTTGTAAACATTTTCTAGCCAAAAAAAAAAAAAGTTCAGGTGAAGTGAAGACATTTTCTTTTCTAGTTCTGCCAATAATCAGCTACTTTTGTATACTCTTAATAGACATATAATTCAAGTCATTTGGGGATTCATTGCCAAATCTGTGGACTACAAATTAATGTTATAGCCTAGGATGCTATCAATAACATGGCCATTTGAGTTTAGTTCAAATCTTCCAATTAAGAATGCATTGTACTCATAATCTGGAATTTTCAACACTCTGATAATCCTTTCATTAGTAATGCATTGTGTATTATTTACATATATGTGTACATTTATGTAAAATATTCTTTACATATATGTAAAGAATGCACAAGCCTAATAGGTAGTTTTGCCAAGAAATAAAGGTTTTAAATTTATTTTTTGCTAGAGAGTCTATAGCTTAATAGAAATAAACTATAATCTTAGTGAATAAAATGGATAAAAATGTGGCACTTTGATGGTAAAAATTATTTCCTTTTTAAAGTTAGGTTTCAAAACAGATCATGTGAGAAACCAGTTCAGACACAGGACTATTTAGAAATAAATGATGTGAAAAAAATTAAGCTCATTTTAATGACCTTTTTATTGTGAGAAGTCATAGGCAAAAAGTGGATTAGGAAGCAGTTAATAATGGATTTCCCCACCCAAGTAGTCATTGATTGCTGTGTGCAGATACAACATCTTTCCATACCTTTAACTACATTAACCTGACAACTGGGAATCACAGTGAATCTCTGCCTGGATCCCATGGGCACCATTCCAATGCAGCCCATAGAAACAGAGCTCATTGGTTTTATTTGTTTCAAAATTTTTGGAGTCTAACTACCATAATTTAGGTGCTGGGATATAGCTCTGCAGTCGAGCATGTGTTTAGCATCCATGAGGCCTTAGGTTCAATACTCAGCACCCAAAAACTGAAAGAATAAGTGTAGCATGATTTATTCAGCAGTTCTTTAAAGAGCTTCAAGGATTTAATCTGAACAGAAAGGACTTCAGTTTTCAGATGAACCATTAACTTTTAGAGTTGAAGTAGTAGCAAAAGCACTAACTCTTAGAAAGATTTATCTGCTGGTTTGTCTCCCATCTCAGTATGAAATTATAGCAATGAACCATTGAATTGAGGCAAAATTGATTGGCTAGTGTTTTCATGTATTTAGTACAGTAAAACTTTCAAGTTAGGCTTAAATCAAGTCTAGTATTTCTCATGTACTTCAGTCTTTAAATAAATCGAATACCATTTCCTCTTCTAAAGTTGTATGATGACATCATTCACAAAGATTTTATGAGAAAATATCCACATAAAGTCACTAATGCACTGGCTGAATACAGTGAGTACTCGATAAAAACTTCTTAGAGAAAATATATCTTCTTCAAAAGTACCATTTATTTTTATCCTTAGTTCCACATGCTTCTCTCCTAGGTCATATCCACATTGCTGAATTCTAGATGACAACACCATCAGGATACTTTTTGGGGTAGATTAGAAATAACATGGTGCAGTCAGCACAGATTCAATGAGCTTTGTTGAGGTCATTTGGATTGTTCCTCCTCTGTCTATTCACACCATCAATTCCACGTGTTATTTTTTAAAGTGTCTGCAATTCAAAGCATCTGCAATTTTATTGTGATTCTCTGTGAGTGAGTGTGTGTGTTTGTGTGTGTGTGTGTGTGTGTGTGTGTGTGTTACCCATGTATCTAGTCTCAAATTGTTTATTTCCCCAAAGGATGTTTCTCTAGGTAGCTGTGAGTATACCATTCAATATTTCAGGTTGATACTGGGTAGTTTTCATCAGAAAAATGAAAATTTTTAACTACTTTTTAAAGATGAAACATCAAGTGAAACTTAAACTTGTCTTCTTTTACGTATGGATGGAAAAGTGAGCTATTGAGCAATTTGAGGACCTAAAGAACAAGACCAGGTAAAGAAATCCCTTCAGAGACAAGCAACATTTGCTTATCCAAATATAAGGAGATAGGTGGTCTTCAAAAACCTCAAGAGATCTGCAGAATATAGCATTCGAAGATGTTTTCTTTTTTTTTTTTTTTTTTTTAGTTTGCAATCACTAAGATACAGGGAGGGGGGCTCTTTTTTTTTAAATACTTTATTTTTTTTTCTTCAAGTTACAACTCAGTCACAAACCCCTCCCTATTCCCCCTTCCTATCCCGCCCTTCCACCCTCTTCCCCCCAGAAGTTTCCCCTTTCAGTCCAACAGATGGTTCCTTCTCTTATAACAGTAAGTATTATACAAAACAATAGATATAAATATGCCACATTTATGAGAGTTAAATGGCCCAGTATACCTTCCCAATGTCCAGTTTATACCTATTTGGCCCCTGACTTTAACATTCTACTATCTAACCAACTCCATGAGTTTAAAGGTCTATATGTGACTAACATTCATACTATCTTGCAACACACTTTTAAGAGTATCTTCTTAGATCTATTACACCCTCTTGATTCCTAAACAGTTCAAAATTTAACTATGAGACTCTAGCTGTCTACTCTTCAACCACCTCAGAGACCTGAGAGGGATAAATATATTTCCTTATATAGGAAGTGCAGGGCCTGCAGCCCCAGGGAATTCCTACTTTTCCTTTTCTGTATCCTTCTTCCTCTCCTATGTAGGAGTGCATGGGCTTGAGAAAAATGAGATATAGACATAGCACAGGAAGGTCCAAGAAGAAGGGGCAGATTATTGAATATGCCCTTATACCTTTGTATATTGATACAAAATTAGTAGGTTATTTGGCTAAAGTGGTATTGACCATTGTTTATTGTGCAAAAATAAGATTGTATTGGATTACATCAGTATTGATCTTTGTATATTGATACAAAATTAAGATTATAGTTGGCCACAATGGTATTGACCCTTGCATATGGACGTAATATTAAGATTATATTGGGCTACATAGGCATTGATCTTGGTATATTGATACATAATTAAGAGTATATTTAACCACAATTGAATAGATCTTTGTATATTGATACAAATTTAAAGGTAACGCTTCCCAATGGTATCATACCTAGAGATACTTAAAAATAAAATGTGAAGCTCTGACCTCTTGATACCAACCATCTAAAACGGTCTAGGATAGTTAAAACAAACTCCTAGTCATGCAAACATGTCACTTTGTTAGCTACTATGACAGTCTATCACAGATATTCTCTAAACTACCCAGTAATCAAGTTGCTAAGAGACAAGCAACATTTGCTTATCTAAATACAAGAGATGGATAGGGCATCTTCAAAAACCCCTAGAGATCTGCAGAATATGGCATTCAAAGATGTTATCTTAAATCAAGATTTTTTTTTATATCGAGACATATCAGCGCCTGACAGTACCCCCTATTCTACTCCAAGTAGAAGATAAGCATCGAAGAACCTCCACTGTAAGATGGTTGAATTAGTGGCAAACCTTTCTCTTGGCATGAAAAAACCCCTTGCACCAACTGCAGACAGACTGCTGTCCAAAAAGGACAAAACTTGGTAGCAGGGAAGTCGACAGCCTAACTCTGCCAAGACAGGGTAGGAAAGTCCTTCATAATCCCTGCTCTACAACAAATGTCTGTCAGAGAAACAGGACCCAAAGCCTGAAGATTGATGCTGGAATGTATGGAGAGAAAATGGGAACTGTCCAGGCAGTCATTGGTATGTTCTTTCTTAGTTTTCGAAGATGTTTTCTTAACTCAAGATTTTTTGATATTGAGACATGTCACCTCCTGACAGCACTCCCTATTCTACTCCAAGTAGAGGATGAGCATCGAAGAATCTCCAATTGGAGATGGTTGAATTAGTGGCAAGCCTGTCACTTGGCAAGAAAAATCCCTTGCTTCAACTGTAGACAGAATGCTGTCCTAAAAGGACAAAACTTGGAAGCACATAAGTCGACAGCCTAGCTCTGCCAAGGCAGGGTAGGCCAGTCCTTCATAATTCCTGCTTTACAATGAATGTCTGTCAGAGAAATGGGGCCAAACGGCTGAAGATTGATGCTATAATGTCTGGAGAGAAATTGGGAACTGTCCAGGCAGCCACTGGTATGTCATTTCTTAGTTTTGGAAGCTGCTGGCCCTGCACTTCCTATATAACCAGATATATTTATCCTTCTCAGGTCTCTGATGTGGTTGAAGACTAGATAGCCAGAGTTTCATAGTTAAATTTTGAGTTATTTAGGAATTAAGAGGGTGCTCCGGATATCTAAGAAGAGGTTGTTAAATTGTGATGCAAGTTAGGATGGAAGCTGAGTTGGATATATATCTTTAAACTCATGGAGATAGTTTGGTAGTAGAATGTTAAAGTCAGGTGCCAAATATGTATGGACTGGACATTGGGAATGTATGCTAAGCTTTATAATTCTCATAATTGTGGCCTAATTATTTGTTGTTTTGTATTGTATTTCTTGTTATAAGAGAAAGAGCCATTTGTTGGACTGAAAGGGGGAGCTGTTGAGGGGAAAAAGATATATCTTAAATTAAAAAAAAAAAGAAAGTGGATGGAGGGGGGGTTAGGGGAGAAGAAGGTGGGAGGGTGGGACCAGAGAGGGGAGTAGGGAGGGGAATGCGATTAAAATGTAACTTGAAGAAATACTTAATTAATTAATTTAAAAAAGAAATCCCTTCAGGTAACCAATGAGAAGCTTTTGAAATGACCTTAAGTCACTTTGGCCCATTGGTGTCCTATTTCCAATTTGTGCAGGGATTGGAATGAATAGCCCCTTCACCATATCAGCAAGACAAAAACCAAGCAAAATATGCATGAGATATTTATATATATTTCAACTGAGATACATTTAATGGATGAAATATAGCTGGTACCCTGGAGGGGCAGTGCTACTTTATATGAGAAGGGTAGACAATTCTCCTTGAGGAGGCGGTATTTGTAGACATAAAAGATAAGCCAATCGGGTGAACACCTGGAAGAGGAATGTTCTATGCGCAGAAAGGATAGAAAGCACCCAAAAACCTGAATAGCAAAGGGGTTTTGCAAATAGCAGAAGGTTTGCCTGAGTAGCAGAGGCTTGTAATATATTTGTAGGTCAGAAGAGTACCTCTGGCCATGGGAATAATATGAGCAGAAAGCAGTAGAAAGAAGGGGTTGGCTAAGGCCAGCTCAGCAGGATTTTCTACTCCACAGAGAGGGAGCTTGCATTTCATCTTCTTACAGAAAGCCACTAGAAGCTGAAATAGAGCAGAGGTGCTGTAGACATGCCATCTGTGGAGGGAGTGATGGAGGACAGATTGCAGTGGTCCAGGACAGCACTGAAACTATGGCAGCACTGTCCAGACCATGAGAAAGATCAGGCAGCAGGAGAGAAAAGGACAAGTATCAAGAAATCTATTCACAGAGGAAATAAATACATTGCGCTCAGGGCCTCCAAGTATTGATCATGTCCATTCTTCCTGCTTAGTAATCAGAAACATACCAAATATTGAATTTCCAAATGCTCCCCATTTGTTTACTATAAGATAAGCATTTGAGTCAGTAGGGTGGAAAAGTGCTTTCAAAGACTTTAACAAAATCAGAATTGATTCAATTTATTATAGCCTTTTTAGAATTAATGCGCCAAAATTGTATCAGAGAAATTGTGTTAAACAAACCATATCATATATATATGACTGTTAGCTTTTAATCTAGATAATAATCTTGTGGGATAGGCATTATTTCCTCCAATCTTGTAAGTAGAGGAAATGAATCTATCATAGCTATCAAAGTCAGAACATGGGCCTCAGAGCACTCTAGTTAGTTCAGCTGTGTGTCCCTTTTTTTTTTTTTTTGTCTTCTTTGGCATATCTAACTCGTCCTTCACCTTGCTTTCCTGTTTCAACTGTGTTATCAAATACAAATTCACACAGTTAGCTCTCCTATCTTAGGAAGACTAAGTAGGGCTGAAGAAATTACTCAGTGGCTAAGAGCACTGGCTGCTCTTCCAAAGGTCCCAGGTTCAATTCCCAGCACCTACATGGCAGCTCACAACCGTCTGTTCCAGGGGATCCAATATCTTCTTTGGCCTCCATGGACATCAGGTCACACAAATGGTTCACAGACATGCTGCATTCAGGTTAAACATCCACACACATAAAAATGAAATTTTAAAAATTAAAAAGGAATAGGCAATGAACCCCTCTCTTTTCTTCTTACCTTGGTATACCCTTCTTACCTTACCTCCATTTTTCTTACCCCTTAAGATTGAAATTCCTTGTGGCCTTTCCCATACTTGCCATCCACTAGGTTCTGTTAGCATTATCTCTTGGAGTGATTGCATCAGACCCCCACACCCACAGGGACACATTAAGTCTGCTTTACCTCCACACACACCCTCCAAGCTCTCATCGAACTTTTCTTTTTTTTTTTTTTCGAGACAGGGTTTCTCTGTTTAACAGCTCTGGCTGTCCTGGACTCGCTTTGTAGACCAGGCTGGCCTCGAACTCGCAAAGATCCACCTGCCTCTGCCTCCCAAGTGCTGGGATTAAAGGCGTGCGCCACCACCGCCCGGCTTCATCGAACTTTTCTAACACCACATCCTGCCTATTTTTCCTACACCCCCTAATCCCTCAGACCCCCTTAAAAACCCTGTGGTGTGGTACTTTTTTAATCTTATAATATCTCCTCCATAAAGATCTAGAGTCAGACTATATCCTCTATTGTATGCAAAATACCCAAAACAGTTCCTGACACACAAGAAGGATTGAGTGCAGAAAGAATGAGTGAGGAGTGTGGGAGTGACTCCCATGCCAATTGCTGTGTGTACTCAAGACCACACTTGCATTGCTTTCACCATATATAATGAATCTGAACTGTTAAGCATGCATGATAAACCATGGTGGGTAAAGAGCCTAAGGTCTGAATGCAGGCTCTCTGATTTGGAAATATGGTTTCTAGTACTCTTGTATTTGCCTCATTCAGGTTAAAGTTTACCTATAGGATCAGTTTGTCCATCCATTCAATGGAGCTAAATGCCAGAACTCCCCCTTAAATCATATTTTAATGTAAAACTGTAAAACACACTGCAGAGTTCCTGACACAATGCCCAATCTGTGAATGTTGTAAGTCTTAATCAGATTCACACCTGCAAGAAACAAGGCAATAAAGATGAACTTCTGACTAATCATGTAAAATACCGTGAGAGTCTTCATGGTCCCACAGCCTGGGTTTAATCAATATGAGATTGCTGAATGATCCTGTGGTGATCTTCAGATGCTACTAACAAATGGTTTGAATAAGTAGAAGACAATACCAAGGGAATATTTGCTAAAGTTTATTTTTTCCAAAAACCAGTAACTTCATAAAAACATAATGAGGTGGGAATCAAAAGTTTTTGTTTTGTTTTTTCTGCCAAGAACATAAGAATTGCCATTTATTTTATGGTCTTTGGTGACTTAAAAGTACATTAAAGGGCTGAGGTGTCTCAAAGTAAAGATATGGGATTAACTTTAATCAAGGTTTTCAATTTAATCATATAGAAGCTTTTCTTTTCCTTCTGCTATTCCTTCCTCCCTGACTCCTTTTTTCCCTCCCTCCTTTCTTCCCATGGAGTCTTACAATGTACCCCAGGCTATGTATCCCAAGCTCACCCAAAGAAGTATTCCTTGTTCAGTTTCACAAGTGCTGGCCTTACAGGCATGTACCACTACACCCAACAACAGCAACCAAAAATCACATTGTATTTTTAAAATTGCTTTCAATTTTCATTTCATTTTAGATTGTATAGAACTAGTCTCTTAAAATTCAACTAAACTTGCTAGCTGTTTGCTGTCATAATCTTAGGAGCAGAAATGACTCATTTAATTCAATGCATACCATTAATGTGTTTCTTTACATACTGATGCTCTTTTTTTTTCCCTTTCTCTTTAATGTATTTTTAAACGTTTATTTATTACTTTGTTACATCTCCATTGCCACCCACTCCCACCACCTCCTCCTGGCCCCTCCCTCCCACCCTCTACCCCCTCTCCCACCCCTCCCATGCCTCCAGTGTGGGGTGTCTCCATGTCTCAGCCCCCTCAGTTCACTAGTCACATGAGGCCTAAGAGCTTCCTATTGTACAGGAAGCATACGTGGCAGTTCCACTAGGGTGGGTGTCCCACTGACAGGTAACCAAGTCCCTGTTCCTACTCTTTTGGGTCTATTGATTGTAGGATGGTTATCCTATACCAAAATGGCTAAAATCCAGTTATAAGTGATCACCTTGTTTCCATCCCTAAAACCCTTGGCTTCAGCATAGTCATCTACCAAGCAACTTTCTAGTACTATTTTCTGAAAGCCTGTCAATTCTCCCTTGTCCTCACAGTTAGAACATCTCTTGCACACACAGATTTGTCCACTGGATGCTTCCAAAACCTCCCAGGCAGAGCTTCAGCTTTCGATTCTGCATAAACACTACAATTGAGGAAGTATGTCCGTATGCTTGTGTTGTCTTCTTTTCCCTTTAAAATTTGTCACTGGTTCCCTTGACTGACAAGGAACACTAGGCTTTTAGCAGGGAACATGGGGTCTCTTGTAATTTTTCCAGGGCTTTCAGAATAGAAACTTTACATTTTATCTCTTTAAAAAACAGTATAAGAATCACCCTGTCACCATTCATTTGTCCTTATGTAGCTTTGACCAAGATCCTTGGCAAATAGTACCCAAGGAGACATTTGTGGCTTCGTCTTTTTAGCTGATCCAATATAGGAAAATTATTACATAAATTAAGTGACACCACAGACAATTTTCAGATATCGATGATGCTGAGTTGGGTGGCAGAATAAGAGGCTGACAGTGCAGCGTTTTCTCTAGTGGACCCTGTTTGTCTGTGAGTTCCACCATGCTCAGCACTTTGATGGGTGGCATGGAAGGATGAATAGTAGTTAGCCCTTGTCTTCGGGAAAGTCTCTTTGTAATGATGACGGACTTTCTAAACAAAGTGCTAGTCAGCTCCCAAACTGCATTCATCTGGCAGAGCCTGGTAAGAGAGTGCAGAAAACACAGCAGAGAGTGACAAAACCTACTTGCCTGGAAGCCATCTTGTCCACTTTGGGTTAGTATTGTTTAAAAAGACTTTTGCGGTTGGTACTTATCATCAGGTGTCTGACGCATTGACAGCATTTCCTAACAAGTGTGCTCAATTATGTTCTCTAGAAAAAGAGAAAGAAATTGAAATGGAATCTTTTCTGTACGCAGGAAAGCTTATATTGTGGTTACCTTATCCTTTTACCCAAGAAAACTTACTCTAATAATCATGACATGCTTAGCATTGGTTTGGCATTTGTCTCTGCACTCCACCCCTGGAGAACTCACATACGTCACTGTGAATAGTTAAGGACCACATTTTACAGAGTTCTTTTTGACTGGGGAGGTAGATCAGCACCAAAAGAACATCCATAGAACCAGAGTTCAAATCCCTGCATCCCTCTCAGGAAGCTGCAGCCCACAATAGCTCCAGTGAGTCCAGTGCCTTCCTCTGGCTTCTGTGAGTACCCACACATGTATACATGTCACTCACATAGACGTACATTAAGTAATAATAGAATAAATAATAAATAATATTTTTAAGTAACAAGTTTTATCTGTCACTTTATCTGCAAGTAAATTTCCAAGACCTGGGCATTGCTTGCTTTGGAAAGACCATTAGAACATTCAACGAATTCAGAACAGAGCTGACGTCTAGGACAGGGTATGAGAGTGGGGGACCTCAAATCTCTGGTTGCTAACCTCCTGTTGGGAGAGTAGCCCTAGGTCCCCTTCATAGCACTGTGCCCAGGGGTCCAGTTCTTCAGTTACTGTTTCTTCTCAGAAAATTAACACATTTTCGAGTTGAGTAGGTATGCAGAGTGCTTGATGAAAGCGTGAGGCCCTTCTGCAACCACATGTTGTCTGTTGAAGATGCAAAAGTCACACATGCACGTTTTTAAAGCCCTGAAATTAAAAGCACGTGTTTACCAAGAGCAGGGAGAGAGGGCTTATATAATAAAAGCAGCAATGTTAACCATAATAAAATGAACTGATTCCACTGGGGAGGGATAAATATTTTTATATATACCCAGCTGCAGTAGGAGTGATACCAGTTTGCACTTTAATAAATAACAGATTGCTGTTCTGTTAGTTGTTGAACATTGTAAAGCTGCAAAATGATATATGGATGGACAAAGACAGACAATGGAGCCTATTTAAATTTGGGATGACTTAATGAGAATTTCCTTTAACTGGGCCTGTTTTTAAAATATTGCCTGAGGCAAGTTAGTATGAAATCTGAGTTAGATATAGAACTTTAAACTCATGGAGATGGTTAGATAGTAGAATGTTAAAGTCAGGTGCCAAATACATATGGACTGGACATTGGGAATGTATGCTAAGCCATATAACTCTTATAATCGTGGCCTATTTATTTCTTTTGTTTTGTATTGTATTTATAGTTATAAGAAAAAGAACCATTTTTTTGGAAAAAAATATTGCCTGAGGATTAATTATGCCTGTGTGGAACTCTGTGTGTAATTTATAAAAACTAAGAAGTGACTTGTCATGTACACTCAACTTAATGTCATCTATTTGTTAAACAAAAGTGTGTCTTTCATAAATACGTGTATGGTTTTAAATTCTACACTTGTCACAGTATTTCCTGAGGCATAAGTATCAAATTTTGATTAATGCATTTTATCTATACATTTTAAAGGAAAGGAGCACAAATCTATTGTAACCTTATCTATATAATATTTTCAAATATTCATTGCTACTTTGTGTATGGTTTTAAAGAAGTATCAGTATTTATGTAATCAAATCAATTGGCAAACTCATTCCAAATTCCTCTTATTAGTTAATTTTCTTATTTCTATGACAAGTACTTGAAAACAGCAACCGAAGATAGGAAGGGTTTATTTGGCTCACTGTTTGAGGGCAGGTCAGTCATGACTCAGAAGACTGAAGCAGCTGGTCACATTTACATTCACCTTTGGGAAATTGAAAGAAACAAATTCTGGTGCTCAGCTCTGTGCTATTTAGTCATTCTAAGACCCAGGCAATTGGATAGTTCCACCAATATTCAGAATGAATCTTCTTTTCCCTGATAAATCTTGCTGAAAATACAGACACAAACAGAGGTGTGCTCCATTGTGGCTCTAAATTCTGTCATGTTGACAATGGACATTAAACGTCATATGCTGTGTTAGAATCCTCTACCTCTGGATTAACTATGTATCAACAGGAGTCCTCTTCTTTTGGTTTGCTTGATTCTGTTTAGAGTGACTGCTGGACTAAGTGAGAAGCAGATAAATGTCTGAACAGTTGTTCTACTGTGCTCCTAGAAGAGATCAAAGCATACAGATGCTGGATTCAGTGAATTTAAGTTACATTCTAAGCAGCAGTTTCTGTGGTTCCAAATGTAAATTGGTCGAAGCTGATGGAGAGAACACAGGGGTGCATTTCCTTCAGCATACTATGACAGTCGGCATAAAATATAGCCTGCTGTATAACAAACAGAGATAAATTGAACTAGGCTGATGTTTTCCTATTGCTTAGAAGTATGTATGACTTGTGTCATAGAATTTGTAGTATATAGGGTATGCCTACATTCCTCATTACAGGATGAATTCAATGTAATGCAATTCTCAAGGGCTTTTTTGTTTATTTATTACTTCAAGTTACATCTCCATCACAGTCCTCTCTCTCCACTCCTCTTTGTCCCACCCTCTCCCCCCCTCTGCCACCTGTCCTACTCCTCCAGAGTGGGTTGCCCCTACATAACAGCCCTCCTCAGTTCAACAGTCATATGAGTGTTAAGAGCTTCCTCTTGCACTGGAGGCCTATATGGCAACTCTATTAAGGCAAAATGTCCCACTAACAGGTAACAAAGTCTATGTTCCTGTTCCCTTTGGTTTGTTGGTTATAGTATAGTTATCCTATACTATATGGCTAGAATCCAATTATAAGTGAATAGATCCCATGTGCATCCTTCTGAGTCTGGGTTAGCTCACTCAAGATGAGCTTTTCTAGTTCCATCCATTTGGCTGCAAATTGCATGTTTGTGTAAATTTTCCCCAGTTCTTTTATCCATTCTTCAGTTGAGAGACATCTGGGTTGTTTCCAGTTCCTAGCTGTTACAAATAATGCTGCTATGAACATAAATGAGGAAAGGTCCTTGTGGTTTGGTGAGGAATTGTTTGGATGTATACCAAGAAGTGGTATGGCTGGGTCTTGAGGTAAAGCTATTCCAAGTTTTCTAAGATATCAACACACTGATTTCCATAGTGGTTGTACAAGTTTGCACTCCCACCAGCAAAGGAGGAGTGTTCTTCAAGGGTTTTGTTTTGTTTTTTGTTTTTAAAAAAAAGAAAACATTGTTAATGATTGTGGCTCTGGTGGCTGCACCAGCAGTGCACAGTGCATGGATGTATAAACTGAGTCTTGGCAAAGTTAGGCAAATGTGGCTGGCCCAAAGAAGCCTAATTATGGCTTATACTCAGATCTCTGTGTAAAGCCTGTGTTCTTTACCATTGTGTAATATTGGCTCCTGTTGAGTGTCATATGGTGCATCTATGCGTGTTTGACCAAAACATGGTCACAGAAGTGACCACAGCAACAAAGAACTACATCTTTGAGTCTCTGGAGGAGTTATCATCCAGGCTGTACTGAGCAACATCCTGTGCTCTGCTGTTTTGGTTCTCCTTCTTGTCAACTTGGTAGGAGCTCCTGGGTCAGTTTGAGTCATGGCACGATGCTAAGTTGCCAGCACTTCCATTTCCCTTGGAGAGGGCCACACTCTTGTTCTCTCTATTGGAGCAATTATAAAGACCCGGTGACATGGCTCATCAGATGGATGAAGTGCTCAGCCTGGCAGCTGATCTTTTCAAAGGAAGGGTAGCATTGGATTCATTTTTAAGAATCACAGCATATTCACTATGGAGTGAATATGAATATAAAAAATGAGGCTAATACCAATAGTTCCTTTTTATTTAAGAGAGAATTGTGTCTGTGGATAGAAAATGCTGTGAGTTGATTTTCCCCATTTCAGAAATCCAATAAGATACCCTACGTAAGGTCAAGGCTGTTTCTTCATGTAGTTGAAGAGTCTGACATCATTCAAGCCCCACAGTGGGCTATAGAGGAGAGTGACTTGCTTATTGCTTTTATAGAGTTGAGCCAGCAGCTGCAGTAATTCGCAGCAAGAATTCTATAATCTAGAGCTAACTTCAAGTAGTATTAACTTTTATTATCTCTGGAATATGTCTATTCTCTCTGTCTTTCAAACATTTACAATAAATTCTTTTCATAACCTTGTAGGTAATAAATGTTTTTATTCTTTATGAAAGGAATGTTTCAAAATTTAGTCTTCAATATGAATTTAAAAATAATGACACATCTCAGAACAGTTTCAATTTGGACTTTTTAAAGATTTACTTTTAAATGTGTGTGGGGGGGGGGGGTATGTACACATATGTGCAAGTGCCTGAGGAAGGCAGAGACAGGCCTTGGATCCCTCGGATCACCCTGGAGCTGCAGTTATAAGCAGTTGTGAGCTACCTAACATGGGTAGCTCGAATCGAACCCAGGTCCTCTGCAAGATCAGTACATACTCTTAACTCCTGAGGCAGCTCACCAGCACCTCGAAATCAGTATTTAACATTGTGAATGTCCCTTGTGCCTCCATGAACCTGACTCCACTGAAAGTCTGAGCATGGCTGTGCCTTCGCTGAGATGGTCTACCAGGTAGAGAGCTGGCAGCTGTTACAATGGCCTTTAGGAATGCTGGGATGACTGATTGCCCAAAGCAGCTCAGCTGGAGTTAATTGTTTGCTGGGATTACTTCAGGGAGTGTATGACATGCATAGGATTGTCCTAGCTGCTTGAAATGAGGAGATGAAAATGAACTCTCCCTATATAACTTTCCTTCCAGCCACAGTTAGCGGTCCTTGAACCATGGAAGAGAAGCATACACAGGGCTTAAAATGCAGCAGTCTGGGGGGGTGACTGGAAATAAAAAATACGTGAGTCTTTTTGAAGTTTCAATTTGTTTTTAATTGATGCATAAAACAAACTATGTGCATATTAATGGAACACTGCGTGTTGTTTTCATGCATTGTGCAAGGTTTAAAGCAAGTGAAATATGACTTTTCAGATTTACCTTCTCTCAGTAAAAATCTTTTTTCCCAATCTTTTGAGATGACTTGTTTCTTGGTGAGACTAATGTAGTCTTGTGAGGAAGATGAAGTCTGAGAAGGCAGGAGATATGAATGGCCAACAGCTGGTACTGAGGAGTTCTTGATTTGGCAAATGAAATAAAACAAAAGGAGGAATGTTTTTTTTTTCTTTTAAACTATCTTAACCCACGGTTGTTAAGCAGTGTTTAATCTACACTGTGAAGTTTTTTTAGGGTCCATTCAGTCTCAATGGAGATCACAGTGAGTGAACCATGACCCAGCATGCCTGCCCCCAGACTGTCTCTTATATTTCTTCCCCTCTATTCATATTATCCATATAATGTACTACTCATAACACATTATCCAGCTCCAAAATTCTGTTATTTGAAGTAGTTGGATGGACAGAATATCTGATAATTAATAAATGAAGTATTTTGCATAAATGCATATCTATTTCCGATTTCAACACCCTCGTTTTGTTTCTTCATAAATACTCTACTGCCATTTCTCCTTGCAAGACTGTTGTTATGACTTTGTTGTTTTATTTGAGATTATTGTTTTTGCTGCTGAGACAAGCTTGTGATAAGTATCCCAGGGTGACCTCTCACTCACTGTGTAGCCCAAGCTAGCTTCTATCTCATAGTAAGTATTCTGTTTCACCCTCCTGAGTGCTGAGATTGCAGGTTTATGCCACCATGGTCAGGTAATTCTAAGAATTAATGCATTTATATTCTATTGGCTATGATACATAAGTAATTCCTTGGAAACAGTTTCTATTAATACACTGAACACAAAAGGAGCAGTTTTCTGGGAACTAGAGAGTAGGGAGCCCCATGTTTCTAAGGCTGTTAATCATCCTTTATACTTACCTTTAACCAGGTAGCTGACTGTCTCCAGCATCATCTTTAAACATGGAGCTCAAGTCCCCTCTAGTTCTCTGAATTCCACATTGCCAGCACATGGACCAGAACTCAAACAATGTTGTAAGAAGGCATTAAGTGTGGGTTATACAGGGTGTTTAAAAGTCTGCCATTCAGCTTAAAATATATTTAAACATAAAACATAAAAATATAAACTCATTTTTATTGTAAATGCTTGTTGAAGTAACCAGCAGCTGACTCCATAATCCTTACTAGGCTCTCTACACCTTTAAAAACTAAGCTGACTGCATTGGGTATGCTCAGTGAGCATATAAAATTCATTTTTATTTGTGTGTGGTTGTATAAATTAATATGGTTGCTAATAACTGCATCTAATTTTTCAGTGTTTTATTAAAAAGTCAAAGAACATAAAAAATGACTTTAAATACTTGGCTTAGTAGTCTAGTATATGCACAGAAAACTGGAATGCAGAGAAGCGAGTTCAGAGCTGAGAACAGGCGATGTTGAGACCAGGATGAAGAGGGAGTGAAGAGCTAGAGCATGTAGCTGGCAGGAATACAGAGCTAAATACCAGTAGTGCCCATTCACAGACACCTTCTTTCTTGCACATTCAGTGCATTACTTTCTGCAAGTGAAGTAGAAAATAATTGTAATTGCATTCTGGTTGCTCCTGTTCAGCATCCTTTGATGTTATGGGATGGGAACAAATAAGACTATGCTATAGGTTGCCTTTGCTGAGTTAGGTTCAACTGGGGCCCTGCAGGCAGCCCTCATAACAAATATGTAAAATGGATATTTAAAATGTGGGACTTATGGCCAAGGGGGAGCTAGGATGAGGAGATAGTGCATGTCAGGAGATGTGGCTGAGGGGTACCTGTTTGTTGATTGATGAGTTGTTGAAAGTCATCTTTAGAGAGCTGTTAGCTCTTTTAATCTTGAGATTTTGACTGGGAACAAGAGAATTATGGAACTTTTGCTGCCATTTAATCACCAAACAAGTAAACTCTTAACTAATGACATTGGACTTAACACATAAAGTAGCTCTTACATTTATCATAATTATTCTGAGATTAGGAGCAGCAGCATCAACTGAGATCCTTTAAGTGAGATGTGTCAATGGTGGCAAACATTTTAAAATGGCCTTTTGGCTAATATCAAGTGTAGTATAAAATGGAGTCTTACATGACCATTCTCTGGGAGATGGTCTTGTGTCATGAAAGTTGAGCACCTTGCATAGCATTGTTTTTGAAAAGCAGCAAGCAACCCCCAGATTTCTAACCCTCGATGCCAAAACTCTGCTTTATAAATATCACATGAGTCCCTGGGTTTGGGGCAAACTTTGGTTTTCATTTATTTCAGTTTTATATAATGAAAGTTACTACTCTCCACTCAGTGAACTAAAGGAAGGATAAATCTCAGGGTTTAATAACTCTGATCTGAAACATGCTTCCCTGCTTGTGGATGGTGACTTTACTCCTAGTGACTTTCTCCCAGTGCTTTCCCCAAGGTAGACCAGTTAGTCACCAAGGCACTGGGAGGGTGGCCATCTACTCCTGTTGTGTGTTTGCCACCTATGATTCCTTTCTGGTGATTTTTTTCTGGATCATGTTAGCCACTCATTGTTGGATTATAATAATCCCAAAAGTTATTTAAAATACTTAAATAAGCAATATATTTAGAAATTATGGGATAGTTCTTAAACATGTTAATTTCAGCATTTAATGTATTGCTAGTTGGCTTTTTGCCTGTATTTCTAGACCAGAACCATTTCATTTAAGAAACTCTACTCTGTGCAGGAAGGAAGTGGATTTCAGATCTGCTAGTCTGAATGGTTTGAGCTTTAAAATGAAACAGCTGTTGCTTCACATCACAGCTCCCAGGTCATTCATGGAAGGTGTCCATGTCCCTCCCAGTCTCTGCCTCTTTCCCCTGGAACCTTGTGTCATAGGACACAAGACTCAAGTAACCGTGGTATAAACAAAAGCCAACAGAGAGAGCCATGTTCTTGGCTCACAGAGGGGAGGGAGCAGCACAGAGAGTAGAGAGAGGCCCAGATGAGGTGCTGGTAAAGTACTCACTCCAATGTTCACAGACAAATGAAAGTTCCTAATTCTCATGTAGTTTTAATGTGCCCCTTCATCTCTCCATACACAAGTTCAAGTCTTCAGACACAGATACACAGTTCTGATCAAATGTGACAGGGCCTCACGTGTCTACCATGTTCTTGCTAGAAGACACAGAAACATCCCTTGATTTTCTTGGCTTCCTACATAACATTGTCCACCTTACTGGTGCTCCATATTTTGTTCTTAATTAACAAATGCCAGAAGCCTCTTTTTTTTAATTTTAAGAATCCTCTACTATTTATTCATTGCCTTTCAAGAAATTTTCTAAGCAATATTGCAGAAAAATGTTCTGTTAAAATACCAAATAAAGCCTAATTTCATTGGCTAAAAAAAAAAAAAAAAAAAAGAAAAGAAACTCATTTTAAAGAGAAGTTTAGTTTTGTCACACTAGAAAGTTCTCAAAACCCACCCTGGGGAGGAGGATTTAATTAGTAATCCAGTATAAAGTGGCCACTAGAAAAGACACCTCCTTCTTATATTGTAGTAACTATGCTTGTGGGGTTACATAAATTGACTTTTTAGGGTATGTGTGAGAAACACACATGCTCATTTAGACATACACTGAAAAAGGCTATTTACCATTTAACTGAATAGGTCTTGCATGGATTTCACAATGTATTTTGCCTAAAGTTTCCTGGCTTTTTAATTTGACATGAAGTTCAGCTAAAGGCTTGTTTTGTTTCCCATATTTAAATAACTGAATTGTAATCATAATATGTAACCAAGCTAGAAAATGACATTACTACTTCCCCTTCAGAAAAAAATATATCTCAAAACTTTTTTAAATCCTCCATCCACTTTCCCTTCTCCCTGCATCCTACACTAAGGGTTTCCTTCTTAAATTATTCTGAAGTTTTATAAAAATAACTAGACTGATTTTTTTTACACATATGTTTTGGTTTGGGGCTATTTCACACTAATATAAACCCCCTGTGCCTCTGTAGTAAACACGTCTGTGAATTACTAATAGTTTCTGATTAACCCCAGAGATGGTTGGCAGACATAGTCATGGCATTTTCAGGCCACAAATTTGGTGTTTATTTCTGGGACTTTGATCATAAACACTACACGCAGGCACAGGAGTCAGCTCCCCCGTGGAGAGAGTGATGGAAGCATCATGTATCCAACCCTTAGTGTTCATGAAGTATGAGCCACTCTGCCTTCTCTCTGTTTGGGCGTGCTTCAGCTGTGGCTGCCTTAACAAAACAAAACTGGCTGGGAGGCTCAAGGAGCAGACCTTTATTTTCTTCCAATTAGTTCTAGATTCTGGAAGGCTGCAACTCCAGGCCCGGTAAAGCAGGTGAGTACTGGTCTTAGCTTGCAGACAGCCAGCTTCTTCATATGACCTCTCTTCTGTACCCTCTCCTGAGAGAGCTTGCTAGTGTATCATACCCTCTTTATGAGAATACTGGCACTCATTTAGGCTTCACATTAATGACCTGATGTAGCTATTATGACGTCGGGGGTATAATGTAGTCCCTAGCACCCTGGTTCTCCCACCACCACTACCAGACCCCCTCCCAACCCTTGAGCTTTGAAACACTAATCTCTGTGGCTTCTATCTATGGGATTCACGGTCCATTGACTTCTGGCAGGTTTTAGTAAACAGTGTAGACTAGAAGGAAATGATCATAATAATAGGAGGAGGGTCTTCAGGGGCAGCCATGGCTTGATGAGACCTCCCACGTCCTAACATTGCTCCATGCTCAGTCCCAGTTATTCCTAGAGAGTAGTAACTCATGTCCAGGAAGACATGTCTCCTCATGTCCAGACTTTGGATGGCTAATGAACACATGCTGTCCTTTTAGCTCTCTATGCTTGTTTTTCATTTTTCTTTTTTTGTTTATTTGTAAGACAGTGTGTCCTTCTATATAGCCCAGGATCATCTAGAACTTACTATGTAGTCCAGGGTGGCTTTGAACACACAGACTCCCTAGGATTGGGATTAAAAATGTGCTACATTACTTAGTCATTTATTTATCTATGCTCATGTATAAAAGAATTCCCACCAATTATCCATTTGGCACAAAGATGTCACCTCTGGAAAGGACATTTTCAGGACAGCAGCAGTCCATGGCTCTTTCATCGCTGTGAATTCCTAAATGACACCTTATTCAGTGTAACAGTTCCTCTATAGTGATATCATTTGTGGATCTTGCAATAATAGAATGGCTAGTATTCATACTTCCTGAGGCAGCCACATTATGGTCAAGGTTTCCTGAAGGATTTGGGGTCCAAAACTTCTGTCTTCCTCATTAGTGATGCTTGGAGTGAGGCATGCATCCTTTGTCAATCCTAACTCGGCCAGAGTCTGGAGAGAACAAGAGCTAGAATGCTCTTAAATCTCAATCCTAGGCTTCAGAAAAAACCAGGGAGGCTTTTCTAAAACCAGCAATATAGTGTCAGTCCAGCCCTGTGTGCTCAGAGAGCTACTGTAGGAGAATAGCTCAGGCACTAGCTCCTGTCATATACCTGGGCATTAGTGTGCATTTCCGAGATGCACTTTGCTGGTATCTGTAAATGCATATAAAAGATGCCTGTAAAATGAAGGTGATAAAATAGGCTTGGGTTGCACACTGTACCATCTGTAGGGCTTTTTGCATTAAAACTTTTCTAACGTGTTGGCCTCTGTTGTTTTGAATATACAGTAGACTGTCTATGAGTACCACACTTGTTGATCACAATGCAAAAAAGAAAAATCCCTTAAGAGTTGACACAAAAGGCTGAGGTTGTATCTCAGTGAAAAAAAAAAAAACTTCTTTTAACCAAACATTCATACATGTAATCACAGTACTTGGGAGATCAGAAAGTTCATGATTTTGTGGCTAATATCAGGCTACTTACTGAGACACTGTCTCCAAACAAGCAAACAAATAAAAACAAACACACAAATTTAGAAGGACTAGGGGGTGGTTCTACAGTTAAAACCACTTCCTGCTCCTCCAGAGGACCTGAATTCAGGTCCAAAAACCCATGTGCGACATCTCACAACCACCTCCAGCTTCAGCCCTAAGAGATCTGACGCCCTCCTCTCATCTCTGGACACCCTTACCATGTGATATACACTCACAGAAACACATGCATAAATAAAAATAAAAATAATTAAGAGTTGTGTTTTCCCTCTTAGCAAAGGAATTGTTGTGCTTGTATTTGATAAAACGAATACATGGTCATGAAAACTTGGTTTAAGGAAGAAAATAAACTCCTAATCCTGCCAAACAGGATGGCTTCCAGTACACTGTTCTTGTGGGACAGCCTCCTGCATCTGACTTCTGGACATACGTACTTTTATTTTTTTCAACTAAGACACCCTATATCTACTATGTATATACTATATTTATAACAACTTATAAACACAAAAGTACTTTCTGAACATTTTCTTATTAAATATCTTAATTATTTTAACCTATTTTAATGAAATTATGTACCTAGATACAGTCATAAATTTAGATGAATAAATATTGCATTGCTTTGCTTTTGCACGACTCTGTGGTTCTCATTCTCTCATCTGTTCTGGTATTGACTAAACCAGGTGTGTCTTGTGCCTTCCCATGCATTCTGTTGACCTGGCCAGGTAAGTTGCGGTGTGATCATGCTTTTGTCCTATGGTAATTCCTCTCGGTCTCTGGAAGAGGGAGGATTCTTCATTCTTCTGGATATCTTCTTCCTCTAAAGTCTAGATGTGAGTCTGACTGTTCACACTATGGTCAGACGTAATTCCTGATGATGCTGGACAAAGCATGGATGGACACTCAGTTTCTGGTGGCAAGATTATTTCTAGATTTTCTACGTTTTTATTATTCCTACAGTCTAGGTTTGCTAAGTGTTGCAATGGGAAGTCGGGGTGGCCCAGCAGTGATAGCAACTGGGTTCATTCTGTGTAGACAACATTGCACTTTTACAGTTCAAAGAATCAAAAAAAAGAGTATGTTCAGCTTGGTCTAATCAGGCTATTAATATTTTGTTCCCTAAGGATTCAAGATCAAGAAGAGTTTCTTACAGGTGGTCCAGATCCTTTGTTACCACTATATTTGGCTTTTCAATTAGCAACTTTCACAAAGCAATAAACAAAATACTGACAAAAACAACCTAAGGTGAGAAAGGTTTCTTCTAAATCTCAGTTTCAGAGAGTTTTAGCCCATTCTGTGGGAACGTTCAGTAGAGCGTCTTTGTCCATCAGGGAGGCAGGGACAAGAGCTGTGCCCATCCTGCCAGCCAATATCCTTGTACCCTTCAGAGCCCCTCCCCTTTGTGTGCCCGAGTTCAGTCAGCCAGACCCCACCTACTACAGGGTCCACA
This sequence comes from Lophiomys imhausi, assembly GCA_907164525.1. NCBI lineage: Eukaryota > Metazoa > Chordata > Mammalia > Rodentia > Muridae > Lophiomys > Lophiomys imhausi. The sequence continues at coordinate 2,188,692 of CAJQZJ010034238.1, forward strand.
GCCTCCCCAAATGGAGGTCTCAACTGGGGAGCGAGTGCTTAAAACAAAACGTTTCAGATTCAAACTCTAACAGAGTCTAACATTTTCTCCTTCCACCTATGGCCTTGAAGAAAGGCTCAGCCTTCACCTGCTGTGTGCCTTTCTTCTCAGATGCTAAGCAGAAGATGGGTTTGCAGTAGATATCCTTCAGGATGCCTTTGGCTTTAAATTATTATTATTATTATTATTATTATTATTATTATTACTAGGAATTTAGCTACCAAAGAGGCAAAGATAAGTTTACCCTCATTCATCACTCTCTGCTTTTGCTACTGTTCATTTCGTTATTTAGTTAGGACTTCACAGCCCTCTTGCCGCTATTTTAATCTACAGTTTTGCTGTAAAGGGTGATCCAGTTCTTAGGTTCTTAGTGTCTTGAGCAATGGTGAGTTGACATGAGAATTGCGAGGGGGCACTACTGCTTCTACAGACCATGGATTTTGGCAGAGACTGCTTTATACTTCCTGATTCTCAGATATCAAATGACACTGTGACAGCCTCCCTTTCCAGTACTTGTGAAGTTTTAAAACAGTGTTTGCTACGCTGCTATAGTTGTTACGGTAACATTTCAAGTCTGGGCTCTGTATTCACATTTGGCTTTCCTTGATACATCTTTTATCACTGTATAACATCCCCAAACCTTGGTACCTCAGTTCCTCATTTGCATCATGGCAACAGAGATTGTATTGGTCTCACTTGTTTGTGGGAAAAGTTCAGCCTGAGTCTATAAGGCAGTTAGAATTTTGCTCTGTTTGTAAATGTTGATCATTCTTCGTGTAACACTGGTGTTCTTGGTACTTCTGTGGCCATTTTACTTTATGAAAGCAACTCTCTTTACCTTCCCTCTCCAAGGCAACCTTAGGCCAACATTTCATTAAAATACCATTGCTCTCATCCTGCAAATTCTTCATTTAAATGGGTCTGATGTCCAACCTGTGGTCCTGTCTTCTCATCTCTCTAACTTCCTCTGTCTGTCAACAGGGGCGGAGAGGCCTTGGCTCTGTGTTTGTGTGGGCATCTGGCAATGGTGGAAGGAGCAAAGACCACTGCTCTTGTGATGGCTATACCAACAGCATCTACACCATCTCCATCAGCAGCACGGCCGAAAGTGGAAAGAAACCTTGGTACTTGGAAGAGTGTTCATCTACACTGGCCACAACCTACAGCAGTGGAGAGTCTTATGATAAGAAAATAGTACGTAACCTTTGCATGTCTCTTACCATATATTTCCTGAATGTTCACATTGAAGAATAAAGAGAGATCCATGAGCATGTGTCTGAGTAGCATACAGAAACAGCAGTTCAGATTAGCCGATGGTACCAGATAAGTCACCGTGAACATTAACAGTGTATTACTGATTCCTGAAAAGTGTTTGTCTGAGTCATGATACTTGAGCATTAATATAACCTAATATAATTTTCAGTGTTATTAAGAACAAATGACTGGTCTACATTTACATTGCATTAATATAACCTAATATAATTTTCAGTGTTAATAAGAACAAATGATTGGTCTACATCTACATTGATAGTGCCAGAATAAAAACAAGAATTAACATGTGGTTCTCAGTTTAGTACCCCTATCACTAACTCTGGATTCTGGTATCCCATGCAGCTAATTCACTGTGAATGAAAAAGTATGTAAGAACAATCAGGATTACACTTAATAATGTACATTTGCTTGTCTGTGTCCATGGGCTCTACATCTACAAGCCAACGAACCACAACACATTGAAATTACTTTGAAGATAATTTTTACTAGTCCTTATTTATTAAACAATATAGCAATATAATTAAACAATTATAGCAGTATACATAACACTTGTGCTATTTTGTGTATTCAAAATCCCCCATCTAGAGATGGGGTAGTGTCTGAGTAAGGATGTGTGCAGAGATAAATATGCAAAAACTATGCCATTGTGTTTTATGTGCAGGACTTAAACATTCTCAGATCTGAGGATTCCTGAAACCAATGTTTTGCAGATTCCAAAGGACTGTATTTATCCAGTGTATACTAACCCTGTACCAACAGCGCTTTCTAAGGCTACCAAGCTCTACTGAATGGGGAGTTATGGTAGTGCAGTGGGGGCCCCTGTTCACCACCCTGTCCTTCTGCCTTAGGTGAATAGCAAAAGGATTCAGATTTCAGGTTACTAGTTGGCCTGGGTTTTTGTCCCTGGAGCCACCTTCTAGATTATATTTCTTCCTTATAATGTGAAAGTTTAATAGTTTTCAGTTCACAGAACTATTGATGAAATAACTGGGTGAGACACGTGTCAGTAAAAGGTGTAACATGTGCTTAAGATTGTCAGTGTGTGTGGGAGCTCTGACCCTTGGAACATCTGCCACGAGGCCACTAATTCTGAATGTCAAATGTCATTCCTCTTCTTTGGACCATGGTTTTGTAAAGGGTCTCAGGAGTCACCTTTCTAGCGCCCAGCTGAGCTGTTTTGCCTTGTGTTAGAGGAGCTTCGCAGGGGCGGGTCACACTGTGGAGAGGTATCTCATTTTTCCGTAACAGTAGGGGAGACAGCCTGAGTTCACCGTCCCCAGCCCAAATCTAAGTCACTACCATCCAACAGCTGTGTGGCACTGATGTGCTGCCACATGTGGAGACTGCTTAGAGCATAAAGATCACTTAAAATATTTTCTTTTGGTTATAGACAGGCTGTGCACACATAAACCATAAATGAATTCTAATTCCCATTCCCAGGACAGCTCGTTCTGTTCAGGCATTCCAAAATCTGGAAAAAATTTCTATAGTCCGAAATGTTTCAGGTTCAGAGCATTTGCCTCTTGTGTGAAATTAATTTCTATCTACTGATCTCCTGTTGGTGCTTGTTTATTATTAGATTTTTATGTCTGATTTCCCAACTACTTTTTGTGCCTACTTTAGTTACATTTTAAAGGTGTCCCCAGTCTTTCCTTAGTTCCTCCCCCAATGACTGGATTTTAAAACATTCACAAGCATAGGTCTGGAAAGATGGCTCAGCAGTTAAGAAAATTGGTTGTTCTTCCAGAGGACCTGGGTGTGGTTCCCAGAATCTACACAGCACACACAACCATCTGTCAGCCCCCAATCCTAGGGGAGCCAGTGCATTCTTCTGGCCTTAGTGGGCAGTGAACACATGGGGTAGGTACATGGGGTACATGAGGCAAAACATCCATACACATAAAGTAAAAATGAAGTTGTATGTATAAAAGTTTGTTTCTCAGTACCTCCTCAGTCATTTGTCAATGAGCTAACTCTAATAACAAAGTAAAATACATAAGGAGGAAGTGCAGAAATAAGCAAGACAACGTTTATGGTTGTTTAATTAAAATCTAATGCCCCTCGTCAACAATTTGATTTCCTTATAGAACTATAAGCATCTAGAGATACCTCTTGTGATTTTCAATGGAGGACTGTGGATTCCCTAGCTTGTAACTGCTAACTTCCAGTGCCCTGGGACATGCATCTATGCATCATGAAGTACCTGAGAAACTCAGAGTAAGACTCCCACCGTTTACCTCTGAAGTCTGCGGATCTGCAGCAAGCTCACGCTTGCTACCAAGCAACTTGTGACCTGTCCAGTTTTGTTGTTCCGTGTGGTGCCATTAGTGTGGGGAGGGTATTGATCAGCTTCCTAATTGCCTTCTCTAAAAGAAGCTTATAGTCTAATGGACAAAATATCAAAACAGGAGAAAGTGTCCCCCACATCCCTAATGGAACACATCACATGTGGTAGCCTGAATGACCTCAGAATTATGACAATGAGCTTCATTCCCTAGACCATTTTTTATGGATGCCATTGTGTTTGTAATTGTGCAGCACTTGTAACCCTCTGAACAGAACCATAGAGAAGGGTGTGCCATTCTGTGGTCAGGGAGAGAGCTTGAGGCAGAACCTGAACACCATGACTGAATGTCACTGTCCTTCTGTAGGATCATATAATTCATTTCCCTCCACTGACTGGACACATATTTTAACTCCTCCTTATGTCTACTTTGTGCTTATTCTCTTTCTAAAAGGAAATTACCAATTATTAAGAATTAGAATCTTACTATGTTCCTAATGTACTGATGTCTTAAGACTAGAGGTAAAAGAAATAACTCAGGCATTTCCTAATGGAGTTAATTGGTGTCTTTCAATGCTGGTGCATACTGGCTAATGGTTAGGGGTCATAACATCTTCTTGTACAAAATCAGGGAGTTAATTCTATATTAAAGTATTTCTGTTGAAAAAAAAGACAATTTTATAATAGCATCAGTTTCTCATTACAAAGGCCAAAAACTTGTTCATCTCTGCATCTTCTCCTTCCTGCTTCATATTTCTTCAACTCTTTTCTTTTTGTCTATGCCCCAAAATTACCTGCAATGGAAGAAGAAATTTGGAAGCTATGTGAATTCAATGTCTGGCTTCATTTTGACTACCTACTTACTCATCCGCCCACTTAATCTTGACCTCCTCACCAATTGAGCTGACACCCACATGGCCTCAGAAGATTCCCATGAGATAGTAAGAAACCAAGGGTAGTGACAGCCTGTGTGTGTGTGATAGCCAGGTATTCATGTGGCCCTGTGGGTGACTGGCATCATTGCCCTGAGGACTGTGTAGCCTTCTGCTTCCTGGAAGGGTACCTAGTCATTTGTCTGTTCACAGAGGTCCTCGTTGCACCTTCTTTTGTCCAATCCATAAAATCCCGTGGTCTCTTTCACCAGCCCCATAAAGAAAGCCACTGTGATCAGTAACATGTTAACTGCCTGAACACAAGTGGAATTGGCAGCAACATCAGATTTTTATGGTCCAGCTAACCCCCTTTCCTTCCAGATGTCAGGATGATGAATAAGCCCACAGTGTGCTCAGGACCTTGCCACCACTGGGCTTTGAACCTAGGTGCCTGTGGTCCCTGAGTAATGCCTGCATCCTGTTAGTGGCATGTGTGATTGAGTGCTACAGGAGTGGCAGTGTCTTCTTTGGACTGGGCCCTTCCCCGAGCCATTCATTTTCTTCTGTCATTTGCAGCCTCTCCAGAAAAGCACAGTTGTCATTCTTCATTCCTAAGAGCACCTGTGTGATTTGAACGGAGACAGTTGCTGAGGATCTAAGAGGACAGGAGATATCTTCGTCTGCTTCTGGGAAAGCACTTTGTTAAATAAGCTGTACATATCTGGGACAAAAGGTCTTTTCATGATTTGCAAACAGGAAAACCTAGCCCTGGGGTTTCAAATGTAGCAATGGCAGCATACCTGGATGCCGTGCCATTGCTAGTAACTCAACAGTGGGTGCTGTATTATATTCACACTCTCATAGACTTGGAGCCTTGGTGCTCTGACAGCTTATTTGAGCAAAGGAAGCATCCAGAATGTCAAGAGTATATATAATAAGAAGCTCTTTTCTAAACAGAATCATCAGGAATGACTTTACAATAAAATCTCACTTAGCCCAAGTTGATCTCACGGTCCCTCTGCCTCAGCCTCCAACTGTTACAACTACAACTATGGCCTGCCACATCTGGCTAAACAGCTATTCTTTAAGGATTTATTTTTATTATTTTTAGTTACATGTACTCTGAGGAGGCGTGTACATATTAGTGCAGGTGCCCTCGGCACCAGATGTTTCGGTTCCTGCTCGATCTGGAGTTCCAGGGAGTCGTGAGCAACCTGACCCGGATACTGGGAGTCGTGCTTAAGTCCTGTGCTACAGCAGTACATTCTCTCTACCTCTCCAGCCCACCCTGACTAGCTAGCTTAAAGCTATGACTTTAAGTAACGTTTTTCTTAACATAATCATATGCGTAATATTCTGTATCTCGCGTGACACATTTACAGTTACTCTAGCATGTCATAAACATAACACCGTGGCTGGCCTTCCTAATAAGAACCTGACACAGCACTCTGCACATGGGCTGCAGTCTTTTAAGATATCCTGAAAACCCTGTGTGCAAGGATCATCTTGTTCAATTCTCAGATGAGAAACAGAAGGCTACGGGAAAACATGCAGCTGGTCAGTCAGGGAGCCCAGAGTCCAGTCAAGCAGAATAAAAGCCCCAGCCCACCTATCACCGGTATGCCATCATGCCTCTGACACTCCTCAGGGCCATCCAGTGTGGTGTTCTGCAGACAAAGCTGCTTTGCTTACCTGATATTTTCTTCATAGCTGTTCACCACATTTTACTACTTTGCTCTTCCTAATTGAATTTCTGGTCTTTACCCTTTTCATAACTCCCTCAGTCAGACAGATGAATCTGAAGCAGTGTTAGCAACAGACTCCCAAGGTTATGCCTCTGTGTGATCAAAGCATGGCTGTGTCCTCCCTCTACCAGGAGTGTCTTGCCCAGTGCACTGCTTCCACTAGGTGTCCTCGGGTGTCATTCTCCGGAGGAATGTGCCTCTGTGCTCCCTGCATTTAGGCGACTGCTGTCCACTACTCTCTTCTCAGTCAGTTTTGCTGCCAGTGTACTTAGCCTCACTTGACACTGTTGTCTACATTCTTCATTTAGTATCTGCTTTTCATGCCAAAGTGGAAACTACTTGAGAACGAAGAGTTTGTCCTCTTGGCTAGAGCTGGAACTCCAGAAGTGTCCATGTAAAAATAACCATCAGACACTGGGAACGGCTTGCCTATGTAGTTGTAGAAAGGAGTACTAGGCATCAAGGCCATATTCTACATCCTTCCTGGAAAGTAAACATTTATCGAAAGACTTGCTATGGAAAATGATGAGACAAATTTATGTGTGTAACAACCCATAGAAGCAACAAAATTTTGTCTTTAACCCTCACTACTTCCGTAGTTTACTCGAAAGTACTATTGCATAACTAAAATTCGACTCAGTCACTCCTACAAGAAAACTATCTTTAAGAAGCCATTCTGCCTTTGACTACCCACCCCCAAGTCATTTGTCTTGCTGAGGAGGCTTTGAGCTTTTTTGTGTTCCTGTTGGGAGAAGTTCCTGGAGCCATGTTTTGGGTAATAATAAGTATTCACTTATTATTCCCTTTCTTCTGATATCATTTTACTTATATGTGTTGAAAACACACATACTGCCTGGAGGATCTCAGGGGTGGCCAGAGACAAACTCCAGGTAGAGGAATTACTCCACTGCTCTTAAAGCTTCTCAGCAGTCACATTCCTCCTGCAGAGCGGCCCTGCTCTCCAGCTTCCACCTGTGCCCTGTCATGTCTCAATTACAGTCACTGTTAACATCATACCCTTGCCTGTCATCCCTGCTCCTTTGAGTTTATTCTTTTTCAAGAGCAAATAAATGGAAGAACAACTCCAGATGTATTCAGTACTTCACCCACATTCTCTTCAGAACGTCACACAGCATAAAGGAAAGTATGCTTGCCATACCCGATTATTGGCAGGCTTGGTCACCAAGGGTGTTCTGCCATCCCTCAGGGTGTGCCTGGAGGTCTGACTCTGTTGCTCTTGTTCTTGTGAGGGACCACACCCTACATTGCTGGTTCAGGATTGACTATCTTTTCTGCTTATTAACTGCTCTGTTTCTTGCATCCTGGAACAAGATCATTAGCCTTGCTGGACTTCCTTTTCCTTTGCTGTTAATAATATAATACCTTCCTTTCAAATGTCCTGTCGATGTGTGGAATGTTCTACCCGTGGGCATATTTCCTCACTCACCATCAGTTGCTTATGGTGATGCTTTGACGAGAAGCCTTGAGGTGGGAATTGTGAGGTCCGTGGCTACACTTTAGTGCCTGGATTGTAAATGGGTTCTTGCATAACTTTTGCAGGTTGATTAGAAGTCTCTTGGAGTCCTGATTGGATAGTCAAAAGAGAAGTGACCTTAAAGTGTTTCTAATTAAATGGGAAAAGTTCAGAGTGTAAAATGAAGCGAATCTAAGAGAGTTTAATGTAAGCAGTTGAAGTTAGCATAGAAATGCTTGCTGGGATTGCAGTATGGAACTCAGCTGAGCATCGTGGTGGTATAGAAATGACACCAGACAGGATCCCTATTTTGGAGAAACAGCCTCACCCCTCTACTTTACATTTGCACTCTACATTTCTAGGTTCTCCTAGCAACACGGAAGTGGTGTTTTATAGTGAATTATTCCTTCTTCCTGAATTCTACACCCACCTATGGTGACATCTATGGACACAGAAGTCACTCAGTGATCCTCATTTCTTTTCACGTCATTTTGCTTAATAATGAGCTGGCCCTGTATCAGTGTCTCTGCCCTTCACCACAATCACTGTGTCTAAAACTGTTCAACTCACACACTTCCGACCCAAATCCAAGTCAGTACTTGGAGCAAATTCAGCATAAGAGACAATAAAATCATTTCATGTTTTAAAAATATCTTTCCAGTTGTTCTTTTAACAGGTATGAGGCAATCTGACACCTTCAAAATAAAAAGGATCACAGGGCATCAGGGAGAGAGGACACTTTCTGGAGGTTGCTGTAAAAGCTTGTCGCTTAGGGCCCAAATCAATCTGTGCTGAGATTCCCTGGAGAATGGGCAACAATCAAAAGCCCAATCAGCTCCGATAATGAGCTGTGAAGTATTAGGAAATAAAAGCCTAGTGACAGAAGTGATGGTTCTTCCCAAGGATCCTGGCTGGAGCTATACAATACCCTGCCTGGCTCACCAAGAAAAGATGGCATCCCTAACTGTGGAGTCCAAAACACCATCTGCTACTGATCCTACGAGGCTGGAAATCTAATTTGCCCATCAGGGTAGCTTTGATCTGCTCAGGGCCTGCGTCCTCTCTAGTTTCCTTCTCGGTGATGGATGCAAATGATATTTTCTTGAGCAACTTCAGTTCTTTGGATACAAATTCTGTTTCTGATTTGGATGGTGAATTGAGGGAATTTGGAGCATGCTAGACTGCCACTGGGATTGAGACCAAATTCTGAGATGTTCTCCTGGGAGTCTGAAGTCAGAGCATATCGGCCCTGTGTTGTGGTTTGCACACTGGATGCGACTTTCCTTTGGGGTGCACTGGCAGATCCTAAGACCTGTTTCCAGCACCTTGTGATAACTGGGGATACCCCCCAGGCGACTCCAGTTCTCAACTATCATTTTTCTCCTAGGTTGCTCTTTCTATGGTGATCTTTGATTTTCCCTCTGCATATAGTCATAAATATTCCCTGGTAGTCTAGCTTCTTTTAGTGGTAAGAATCTTACCTTAGATGCTCCTGGTAATTTACACCTGATATCTCCTCCACTGACAGTAGCTTCCTGCTGAAATGACCCATCTGGAATTCCACTTAGAGCAGAGAAGTAAGGGAGATGTTTTTGTTTCTTTTCTTCCCCTGAGTCTTTTAACTTTCAGTGTCCTATCACCTTCCTACTCCAATCTTCTTCAACTCATTTAGTTCAAATGACTGAAAACAGAGCACAATGGTGATTCAAATTCCACCCAAAGTTGTCAAATTTGATATCATTTGATTATGTAAGCACATGTTGTATGTTTGTGTGCCTATAAAACGATGAGGCATATTTGTGCTATTGACCCGACATCATAAACCATTTCATGTTCATGTTTGGCTGGAGCTGATTGTTTGCAAGGTTCAAAAATGTTGCACGCACTCAGAATGTTTATTCTGGACTTGAATCTGTGCATTGAAAGTGTCTTATACAGCTGAAGAATAAGTAAGGAAATGGCATGTAAAGGCTTGAATGCAGGTACAACTTATTAAAAAATTAACACTTGCACAAAGGAATGTGACCGTGGGATGAGATAAAATAAAAAAAAAATTTTTTTGAAAGGTAGAAAGAAAGAAAATGTTGTTTCTCAAGATCATCTCTCAAAAACAGGGACTCTGGAGACCTAGAAATAAGCCATTTCTGGTCCCTTCATGCTTGGACTCAAAAATACTATAGGTAATCCCTGTGATTTCAAGTGGAGTAGAAATGTCTTCTTTAAAAAATAATTTATTATTGTGGGTATATAATGTGTGAAGGTGGGAGCCATTCTCTTCTTCGACCTTACATAATGTTAACAAAGCAAACACAGGTCTCCATGCTTGCACCGTAAATGTTTTACCCTCTGAGCCACCTTGCCACCCCCAGAAATGCCATGGAAATCAATGATCAAACAATCCCCACTTCTGGATTTATATTCAAAAGCATTGAAAAATCAAACTTCCAAAGGTGTTGTGCACTCCTATGTACATTTGGAGCACTGTTCATCATCCAAATGTAGAAGCAAGCCCGATGTCTATCAGCATATGAGTAATTTAGAAAGTATTGCGCAATAGAATATTAGCCACATTTTTAAAAGAAGAAAACACTGTCATGTGCTACAGTATAGATGAAGCTTCAGGACACCATGTAAGTGAACTAATCCAATCACTAAGAGACAAGTACTAAATGATTTCACTTAGGTGAGGTACTAAATCAAACCCATCAAACCAGGAAGCACAATAATGATGGGAGATGGAAGGCAGAGCATTTGTCATCCTGAGATTCATTCATGCAAATGAGATAGGTCCTAGAGATCCAAGACAGCAGTGTGTAGTTAATAATACTATACACACAAAATTTCCAGGAGGGTTACCTTACTTTGCACTTTTTAGAAGTCAGTGAAAAGTCTGGGAAGTTTCTTTAAATACAGATGAGTACAGTTCTCTTCACCTACATAACCATATCTCTATGGTTCCACTTTCCCATGTCTTTTATGTCATTGTTCATGTGTATGTGATGCAGGTTATCTGGTAGCATTGCACGTGTCAAAAGAAAAGAAGAAATGATGATAGGCATGCTTCAGTTGTGGGAAACTGAGTGGATCAAGATGCTGCTCTAGTTCTAAAAACATGATGGAAAATTCCATTCTGCCGCCTGTAACATAGAAGAAAGTTGTAAGGATGATAGTCGTGGGTAGGGTATCCACCTGCTTCCTACACCAAGCTCAGCTCATCTCACAGTCCTCTTAGGAAAAACAAAAGCTGAGCTTTCTGCTGCCTTTACTCACTGTCTTTCTGTTCTGATTTCACATCAGCTCTTTTCTCTGTAATTCATCCTGACACACTTGTCTTCATGCCAAAGAAAGGTTTACTGATGTCATGCAGCGACTGTAGCATTGTCCACTGATTCATCTCCCCATCAAACATGAAATCAGTCCCAAGGGAGCAAAATGGATTACTGTCCAGGAGGGAAGACTTTTTTTATATATCTGAGCAGTATTACAATGGTTTCTAAAATTGTATTCTATAGTACTTAATTTCTCTTGTTAGGGAGAATTTAAATTTAATTTTCTTTCTTAGTGAGACAATGATGAAACACAGGCTGGGAACCAGTGCCTCTGCAGGATGGTAATAAAATTCAGTCAGAGCTGAAGTGAACTGGATTCAAGCCAAGAAAATAAAATGATCTAGTTTTCACCTTTTGATTGCAAAGGTAAAAATGGAAAAGTAGTTAATCTCCTGTATATAAAGTACAAGCAGACACTGCCTCAGCTTTGTGTGAGATGCAGGGGCTCAACCCTTGCTTTTTTTGTCCATGTGAAAAACAAGAGTCACTTAGGTAGCAGAGACTTTTGCTTAAAACCTGTTGCTCCCCTAGTTATAATTTGGAGACTACAGGGTCTGTATAGTTTATCCTTTCATCTGCTGACACCAGGTTTGGGACATGCAAGGTATGTACACTGCAAACGTTGAGGAGACACATTCACAACCTTGAGGTTCTTCTGGGCTATGGTTCACCCTGTTCCTGTTCTGGTTTTAATGAAGTCAATTTCCGGTCAAGTTTGGTTTATACAGGCAATTCTTTGAAAATGAATGGTCACACAAGTCTGGAAATATTGAATTTAAAATTAATCTCCAATTCTTCTCCATCTTCTTTGTGAGTATGCTTCTTACTGTGACCCAGACTGTCCTCGGAGTCTAAGTTTTTTTTTTTTCACTTTTGTTTTCCAGATCACTACTGATCTAAGGCAACGATGCACAGACAATCACACGGGGACATCAGCCTCAGCCCCCATGGCTGCTGGCATCATTGCCCTGGCCCTGGAAGCCAAGTAAGCCTTGATCTCTCTATGTCTTCACTGGTGACAAGCCCCTATCTCCAACAACATTCTCCTTTTCCCTATATATGTAGTCTTTAGCACAATAGCCCAGGAGATAACTATCCATGCCAGTGTTTAAACTTTCAGTAATTTGGGCTCTCAAACATTTTTTCCCTTGGTGGGAATAGTGGCTCACACCTATAATCCCAGCACTTGAGAGGTTGAGGCAAGAGGATTGCACGCTTGAGACCAATCTGGACTACATAATGAACTCCCTGTCAGCATGAGCTATGTAACAAAGTATATATCATGAGATCCTGTCTCAAACTAACAAACAAAAAACAAAACTCATTCAAAGGAAGGTTGGGATTCATATAAGCTTCAAAAAGCTAGCTGTGTGATTCCTTCATTATGGAGTAACAGGGTTAGCCAGTTGGCTGCAGCAGTCTTGTCCTATTGGTTTTTCTTTTAGTCTGGGGCTGTTCGTGAAGGAAACCACCTCCCTCTCCGGTTCCCTTCTCTGTAGCTCAGCAAGGCAGCTCAGACTCCATGACAACAGTGCTGTCACAGACTGACTCTATGGGACAGGATATGTCAAAGTCACATGTCAGGTCCCCACAGACAAGGACAACTTCTTCATCTCAGCTTTGCCCCTGGCCCTTCTAGTCCAGCCTTATTCAAAAGTCTTTTGGAAAGACTCCATAAGCTATTTGTATATGACACCTCCTCTTCTCTCAAAACAAGTGGATTCATTTGATATAGCTCCTTGAAAACCTTGCACAGATTTAAAATCTCTCGCCTCAATCTCAAAAACTAAAATGTCCTGGAAACTGAAAGTTTCCTTGTAAATTTAACACCCAGATTTTATTTGATAAACTTATTTCTTGCTATTTCAATCTGTCCTTATCCAATACATTGTAAAGATGCCCATCATTGTATCCTTACTCATGTATATGACTATGACCCTCTGGCTCAGCCCTCACTTTAGTTTTCACTGCAATTAACACCATTTCTGAGAACAAATGCATGAGTTCCACACACATCTGGTCCAAGGATTTTTTTCAAAGGGAGATTTGAGGGTCTGTTCTCTGAGGCTTTCCCTGCATGAAGATATTAAGAAAATAGAACTGGGACTAGCGATGTCAACATTTTCTAAAATGAGCCTTGCATTCCTCCCCTGGGGATGATGCAAAACTTCTCTGTCTAGGAGCTCCCTAGAGTGCAGCACTAGCAGGTGGGAGGGAAGAGACATGAAACTGAGGAAGCTTGGGCCCTGACATTAGAGTGGGCTAGTTAATTCCCAGTACCCAATGGCCCTTACCATTTCTAACCACCTCCTTGGTAAGGAGACAAGAGCCAAGGTTAGTGATGCCCTAATCCAGTGTGGCTGCATTAAAGTCTTGTACTAAAAGGGAGTGAAACACAGCCCCAGCCCCACACCAGCCATAGCTTTAGGTGGCCTCCTGCCTATGGCTCTTCTTTGGGTGAACCTTTGAGTTCCTCTTTTTTAAATATATGTAATTTATTTTTTTTATTTTCATGTACATTTGGTATCTGTATCTGCGTGATGGAGTTGAGTTCACTGGAACTTGAGTTACAGGCAGTTGTGAGCTGCCATGTGGGTGCTGGGAATTGAATCCCAGTCCTCTGGAAGAGCAGCCAGTGGTCTTCACCACTGAGCCATCTCTCCAGCCCCCTTTAGGGTTCCTTTTTGACGAGGCTAAATGTGAAGTCATTTCAAACATACTGTATCTGTTAAGGCACTGAACATTTGGGTTTGGCAAAGAACTGCCACTTACCGTCTGAAATTCTCACTTTACAACTTTTAACTCAGTGTTCTGGCAGCAGAAGTTTAGTTAATTGTCTGTGTTTTTTAACTTGCTGGACTCTAAATAGGATCTTTGAAAGAAAAGGGTTTATTTCCTGAAATTCTAGGTGGTTTCTCTGGAATATTTTCCCATTCATGAAATATTGAAGGGAAATAAAAACCCCGGAATTCATCACCACCCCACTCCACATAAAGACCAGAATCTCAGACAAAGAGTTGGCCTCTCAGCATCGTAAGTACTTCTAGACACACTAAGCTGATTCTCCATTCTCTGAGAAATTACTGTAACCCCATTTTTTCCAATGATAATTCTTTTAAACACTATTAAAGCTAACATGTACAACCCTAATATTAAGCCTCGGTTACCCCACTCAGTAACACAAGGCCAGTTGGAGGCTCTAGAACAGCCATTTTTCTTACTTTTCCATGTTGAGAATTTTTAACATTTTATCTTGCCAACATTTGCACAAGTAGTGGATAACCTATATTCTCCAAATACGGGTTACTTGGAAACCACTGTATTTTAAGAATTTAACAAGCCAGTTCAATTTTGGCCCTACACTAAGTGGCAAATAAACAGTCTGATAAAATGAGAAGGAATAGCCCTTTCCTTGTAACTCTACTGATTTCACCTATGGACTAACCTCTGCCTGCAAGTGAAGTTGAAAATTACAGGAAAAAGGTCTGACTTCTCTAGGAGTGGGTCAGTAGTGGCCTTAAACTAGCATCAGAATAAGCACTGGGGTTGGTGTTTGCACAAAAAAAAAAATCTAAACGGAAGAAATTGTAGGGCTCAAATAACAGTGTACTGAGGCTGCAATTGCTCTCCAGCTAAGCCTGGGCTCATTACCTACTTCCTGAGACTCTAGCCTTGCAATTGTCTCTTATACTCAGTAACCATGAGCCCTGGCAATTTGATGTTCAGCCCTTACAATCATAAGCTGATGGTACTCCCTTGAAGGAAAACAGGAAAGGAAGCTGCAGCAGACAGAAATGTTCAGCCTGCCCACATGGAGTTTGCTAAGCAGCAGATAGGCTGAACCTTCAGGTCAGCAGACTGCAAGCAGAGGGGCTAAGCCATGTCTAACTGCATGGCCCCATTATTCCTACACTGAAAAAACAAATGTGTCATATCTTCAGATGTCACTAGATTGCTGTGTTTGCATGTGACATCGAGGAAAGAAATCCTCAGGTTCCCCCAGCCTGCTTCCTCTGTGTTCCTGGTACCCACTTACCTCTTAGGGGTTTGCTGAGATCACTAGGAATGTGAGTCACATTACTGATGGTACTTCTTCCATTGACCTCAGCCAAACACAAAGAGAACAGATACAAAACAGAATCTGGTAAGTTGAAAGTGTACAGACCGCTTATCTAAACTTAATGATCATTAGATCATGAATTTTTTTTTTCTTGACAGCTCATAGGAGCCGTCATCTTTATCCTCCTGGATATACAAACCTTGCATTGCAACAAATGCTGATGTAATAAGCCCCCATGTCCTTGAGTGAAAAATCAGTTTGTCTGGACCATGGTAGTATACACCTTTAATCCTATATTTGGGAGGCAGAGATAGGCAGATCTCTGAGTTTGAGGCCAGCCTGGTCTATAGAGTTCCAGGTCATCCAGGGTTACAGAGAAAAACCCTGTCTTGGAAAGAAAGAGAAAGAAAGACAAAGAGAAAGGAAGAAAGGAAGATAGATAGATCAGCTTCTGGGCTGATTGAGATGGCTCAGTAGGTAGAGGTACTTGCCATCAAACTTGAGGACTTGGGTTCACTTCCCAGGACCCACATTGTGGAAGGAAAGAACTAACTGCTTTAAGTTGTCCACCTACCTTCACAGTCATGCTGTGATATTTGTATGCCCACCATACACACATAAATATAAATAAATAAATTTTTTTAAGAAAAAAGAATGGAGAGTCATTGTGTTTCATGAGTTAACATTCATAGATTCCCATCAATTATATTCTAAAGTTCTTGAGGAAAAAGATGGCACCCATACTGGATGTGTACAGACCTGTTTTTCTTGTCGTTATTCTCTAAGCAGTACAATGCAGCAACATCTGGCTTAGCGTCTACGCTGTACTAGGTGTCAGGGTAATCTAAGATGAATACAACATTTGGAAGTGTGCCAAGATCATGTGCACCGTTTTCCAGAGGTTCTTGATTATCTGTGGGCTCTGAGGTTTGCCACAGATACCCAGAGATGATGAATTCTGTTCCTGAGAGTACATGGTTCTTACTCTTCCTACTTCTCTTCTCTTTGTAAACCTTGCCTCTCTGGTTAATTAGATGATTTCTCCCCTGTTCCGTTATACTTCTAAAGCCCATGAGCTTTCATTTATCAATTTCAAGATAAATGAAAACACCATCAGCTGAAAGGGAAGAAAAAGTAACTTTCAGATTAGAGAGCTCTTGGCACATTTATTGCTTCAGAAAGTTTACACTATGCCAGCATTTGGGATCTTGCAGATTTTAAAATGACCTCACAGTTTTGTTTTGTTTTTTTTAAAGATTTATTTATTATGTATACAGTGTTCTGTCTGCAGGTATATCTGCAGGCCAGAAGAGGGCACCAGATTTCATTATGGATGGTTGTGAGCCACCATGTGGTTGCTGGGAATTGAACTCATGACCTCTGGAAGAGCAGCCAGTGCTCTTAACCGCTGAGCCATCTCTCCAGCCCTACCTCACAGTTTTTCAGCTGATAGAATAAGGGATACAGAGTCAGTAATTACTCAGGAGCTAATTGCTGTGGAGTCTGCTATTTAAAATGACATGATGTCATGGAGCAAAGCTGTAGAAGTTCAGCTAGAATAAGTATTGTGGGGAGTGGGCCTCTCCGTCTGGTGAGTGGGGAACACACAGCTGATGTTAGCTAACCAGTGCCTGGTGGCACAGCATCTGTAAGCCTCTGCGTCAACTCAGTGTTCACCCACGCTCAAGACTCAGAGGACAGGTGGTGAAAAGAGAGTGAAAGCAAATGGCGTTTCCCGTAAAACAATTTATAAAGCTGAGAGAACTGACATCCAGAAAAATAGAGTGTTGGGAGCAATGTGCCATGTTTTGATGTAAACCTTCCTGATCCGAGACTGCGGTTACTAGTGCGGGAAAGGTGGCTAGCAACATTTGCTCAGAGAGTCAGAATCCAAAAGTTGAGCTCACCATTGCAAAGGATCCTTCACTGGAAGAGTGCAAAATATACATCAGAAATTAAGAAATGTTAATCTACATAATAATAAATGATCAAGAAGAGGGACTGAATCAGGCAGGAACTTGTGAAATTATTTAAGAGATCGAGGCTATTGCTAGAAAGACCCTTCCGTGAAGGGTTTAAATTATCTGAAAGCCTTTCACTCAAATTTCATTTGAGGAAAACTAAGCAGGCTAAGGAATAACTTACTTTGAGAAAACCTAATGCACCTAAGTTTAAATTTAGAGAATAAACAATAAGTATACTAGAAGTCTGCCTGGTACATATTAAACCTTGACTGTTCTAGTGCATTGTAATCACACATGTACACATGCACACATTGCCAAATGAGTTCATCTACTTTCTCTTTATTACTTGTCTGTAATTTCCTATTCCCCCTGGTTTTTAGATTGTGTCATATAGGAACATATGAAGCATCTGTAGACCATAGAATATTCTAGATTGTTTAGATAATCATTGTGGTACTGATATTAAACTCATTGGTAGTAAGACTTATACCTTATAATCTTTATTTATGTTTAGATAACAATCAACTCTAGGGGAAAACCTTAAGGCACCATAGTGTATCCAGGGAGAATTGGGTAGGGCATAACTGAAATTTTTATAAGTCACTAGCTATGGAAACTAAAATATCACCAGGGAAGCACACAATTCATTCATGAAAACTAAAAACAAAACAAAAACAAACTTGGGGGAATGGCTGTGGGTGGCAGAGGATGTGATTGAAAATAGAAATGGCTGGCTTGATGATTCAAATTGGGGCAGAGTTCTCTTTTATATTGTCTAGGAATCTAAGCATGCCATCTTTAACAAGGTTGATCCATTTTTTTCAACATTTATTCATTTATTCAAGATATATCTCAATCACAGCCCCTTCCCTCCTCCCCTCCTTGTCCCACCCTCCCACCGTCTTCCCCCTGTCCCTCTTATCCTTCTTGTGTGAGGGGGGCTCTCCCATACCCAACCCCTGTAACCAAACTTTTTAAAATTATGTATTTATTTATTGATAACTATTTATTTATAACAAATACCAACAATTTCTTAACTATTAACCCCATAAATTCCTACATCCCCTTTAACTTAACCCTAAACCTATTGATAATTATTACAACTATTTTTCCAACCTTTTAGAAGGATACAGTCTCTGGGGCAGGTCCTCAGTCGTCAGGAACACAGTCTCTGTGGTAGACCCTTAATGCACTTAACAGTCCTTTTTCTGGAATATCTCAGATGCAGGTTCGTCAGGGTAAATTGGCTATAGCAGTCTCACCTTAAATAAGGCTTGAGGCTTTCTTTTCTCTGGGAGACCTCAGCCGTCTGTAGGCCAACTTACTTCCTTTGTATCAGCAACTCTGCTGCTCTTCCTCAGTCCTTAAAGCCGGCCACAGTTTTGTTCAGGCCACTGTTCGGACAGTTCAAACCTCTCTAGGCAAAAGCTGAGCCTCAGGGTTTAGTCATTGGCCTTTTGCTGTCTTGCTGAGGCTTTCTTTGCTCACCAGCTTCTTTCTGCCTCAGGGAAATCCGGCCATCAGTTCACCAGCACTTTCTCCAGCAGGACTCTCTGAGCTCTCTAGCATGGGGAGCCTCTGGCTCCATCCTTAAATAGGATCTCTCCTTGTTCCACCTGTTTCAGCTTAATTTGGGTTCTGCCTACTTAGCAGCTGAAAACAATGCCAGGCCAAATACTTTGTTTCTTAGTCCATTAAGTCTTTCCTGTTTTTCCTGGCTTCAACCTTGTTTTTCAGTCCATTAAGTCTCCCATTTGTTTCCTGTTTTCACCTGACTTCATCCTTGTTTTCCACAAGCTGATAAGCTAATTGGTCATAGCCAAATTGATCTTCATGCCCCGAATTAAGAGACTGTATCAGAAACCCCTAGATCTAATTTATATTAATCTAACTCCCTACAACCCTCCTCAGTCCATCAGTCCCACGAGGGCTAAGAGCTTCCTATAAAGCTCTGAGGCCCGACATGGCACCCCAACTAGGGTAAGATGTCCCATTAACAGGCAACAAAGTCCATGACTGGGACTACCCCTCCCACTTGCTAAGGAATCTGTAGGAAGATTCAGTTGCCTATCATCTATATGTATGGGGATCTAGCTCTAATCTAAGCTTTTCTCTTCTTTTTTCTGGTTAGTGTTTCAGTCTCTGTAAGCCTCTAAGGGCCTAGGTTGGTTGATTCTGTTTGTCTTCATGTGTTGTTCTTGACTCCTCTGGGTCTCTCTATTCCTCCTCCCTCCCTTATATAGGACTTCCAGAGCTCCACCTAATGTTTGGCTGTGTGTATTAGCATGTTTTGATCTGCTGCTGGATGGATTTTCTTAGGATAGTTATTCTAGGTGCCAATTCATTTGGATCTGTGAACTGTAGGATAGTTATCCTGTACTATATGGCTAAAATCCAGTTATAATTGAATAGATGCTATGTGTATCTTTCGAGTCTGGGTTAACTCATTCAGGATGAGCTTTTCTAGTTCCATCCATTTGGTTGAAAATTGCATAAGTTACTTATTTCTGATAGCTGAGTAATAGTCCATTGTGTACCACAGAGTTTTTAGCCATTGTTCAATTGAGGGACATCTGGGTTTTTTCCAGTTTCTAGCTATTACGAATAAAGCTGCTGTGAACATAGTTGAGCCGATGTCCTTGTGGTTTTGTGAAGAATCTTTTGGATATATGCCCAGGAGTAGTATGGCTGGGTCTTGAGGTAGAACTATTCCCAGTTTTCTGAGATATCTCCACATTGATTTCCAAAGTGGTCATACTAGTTTGCACTCCCACCAGCAATGGAGGAGTGTTCCCCTTTCTCCACATCCTTGCCAGCATGTGCTGTCACTTGAGTTTTTGTTCTGACCAGTGTGAGATGGAATCCCAGAGTCTTTTTGAATTCCATTTCCCTGATGACTAAGGATGTTGAGTATTTCTTCAAGTGTCTCTCAGCCACAAGGTTGATTCTTAACAAACGCAGATTAGTTTATCTATTAAAACTATTTTTCCCTTTCTATAATAGGACCAAGTTCTAAATCAACTGGCAGAATTACTTGCTTGTGTGTACGTTATTATCACCCTTCAAGTCCTTCTGTTGTTGATAGTTGTTAGAAACTTTTTCCTCCTTGGTTTACTGTGCGTGTGTCCCCCCCCCCCCCCCCCCCCCCGCCCCGGAGATCTCCTAAGAGAAGTCCTTCTGCTTTCAGCCCTGAGTGGGAGAGATCCCATCAGACCCATGATGGCCCAAGTAAGAAGAGCAGCTACAAAGCCAAAGGATGACTCACACCATCCGCTATGGCTTTGAAATAAAGTTCTGAATAGTCTTTCCTCAAGAGATTAAATGATCTGCAACTTCTTTGCAATTTGAATAGCCCATCCATGCAGGTTTTCTGTAGTTCTGTCTTATCAACCTCTTGTCTTTTACCTCACCTTTTCCTATAAGCTATCCTATTGACATGTAAGAAAAATGGAGGGCAATGCCATAATGGGTGACCCACATATTGTAAGTTACCTGGGGCTGGTCAGAAGATGTCTGGAGTTTGTTACAAGCTAATTCTGAGTTAAAGCAACTCACTAGGGGTTCAGATTCCGAGAACTGAACATAATCAAGGGAGATCATACAAAAAGGACTTGATAGCCACAAGCATTTCTAAATACCAGGATTAGCATCTGGGTACCTGTAACCAATCTTATCTTCTTTTTTTTTGTTGTCATCTTAATTAAAAACACATTTCACTATTAACTGTTCCCAAGAGCCACATTAAGTTGTATGTAATGTGCAGTGGGTGGGGAGCACAAATGTGTTTGACTATGGAGGTAGTATCACAAATGACATACCCACTCTTTCTTTGAGCAGAGTTTTACTTCACTTGGAACTTAGAAAATCCATATGCAGTGAGACATACAGGCACATGTGCCCAGATTCTGTGCACTCACAAGGACAAGGGACTAGGCATTGCATGCACCCTTTCTGGTATACACTCTTTTTTCATGTGTATTGTAATACTGCAGTTCACACTTGGAATTCAGCTGAGGTTTCCAGCATAAGAAAGATGAGTAAATTAAAAGGCAATCAAGAAAGAGAGTTGAGAAGGTTTGTGGGGTTAAAAGCAGCAGAGCAACAACACATTTCAACTTGAGGCTGAGCGGACAGGGTAGGGATGTACTGTCCTGGACTATTCCCTATAGTGAAATAATTGTAACCAGACACACGGAGCAGTTACCATAGGCCTTCTGCCAGGACTGTGAATGAAAATAGCTTTGTTATGTCTACATACAGGCAGACAATACACTCTGTCCTCTAGCACTCTTCAAGTTCAAATTATATAGAAGCCAATTTTCCCTGGACTTGCCTGACTTTGTACCTTAAGTAACAGTCTCAAACAGGACAACTTCCAAAGGTGTCCATTATGACTGGAAAAGCCCTGGTCAACAGGCTCATTCACTTGAATTGTCTTGAGAGTTAGCCAGGGCTTCCATCACCTTTCCTTAGATGAGAAAACAGCACCATGCTGGAGACTTGAACTGATGCAAAGACAAACTGAAGACAGAAAACTCTAAGGGATTCTTAACTGCTTCATTGCTTGGCTGTATTTAGCATTTTTTTAGTGTCTTTTGCTAAAAATACACAATTCTTACTCTTACAATAATATTTTCAAATAAGGATGGTTCTTATCACTATAGCAATCATCAACTCTGTTTTTTTCATATCATTGGTCAAGTCTTGTTTTTAAGCAACTAAGCAGCAGGAAAGTCTCATGTTACGCATCCAATATGTATGGGAGGAAGCAGGTACTCTATTCGGAAAGTTCTAGATGGCATCAGAAGAGCCTGGTCAAAGTAAATTTAACAGGCACAGAGAGAGAAATAGGTACATTTGATGTATATTTTGCATACCACATTCAGGAAATGTACTAGCTTATGTATCTTGAGGAAAAGGAAGAAAAGCAGACTAAGGTCTAGTTACTTTGCTGAACTTAACCAGGAGCCATTTATAGAAATAAACACACTTTATTCTTTCCTATGGGATTCTGGGAATTCTAAGAAGCATAAAACCTGGTGAGACTAGATGTCCCTGGGCCTAGATGCCTTGCAATGAGAACTGTGCTAAATGTCTTGGGCAATTATTGACCAAGTTTACTGTGCCAACTCCCACAGCAGTTATTCGGATAATTTTTTAATCCTCAGAAAATGCCTACCACTGTGTTTATAAATGTTGTAAATGACTGACAGTTTACCTTGTAAAGTGAAAAATGGTGAATATGTATTTCTTTGCATTATAAATCTCATACCTGTTCCTGTGTTCTTTGATACACAGGGAGCTAACAATAGATTACCCTTTACAAAGGCATCTAATAACATTGCTTAGGAAACCTACCAATGTCCTAATGAGTTTATAGGAAATATGTAAACAGTATTTCAGTGTAATCTCTTAGGAAGTTTAGGATTTTACTTGTTGCTAGAAAATGTTTATTCTTGATGGTGCCTATGATTAATCTCTAAAGACTAAAGGTATAATTTTTCTTGGGTCCATTGCTTTACACCATTGCTTACTACTTACTCAATTTCAGCAAAGGCTATAAAAAGACATTCCTGAAATGACTCATCACCTAGCTCCATCAAGTACCTCTGAAGACTCTATCTTGAAACCCAGTTACAATTCAACTCTGTTTCTGCACCAGGTTTTCTTGGGAGGAGGTATATTTTTTGTTAATTTCACTTTTTAAAGAATTTAATACAAAAGTACTTTATTCACATCATTTCCAGTCCTCTTGCTCCCACCTCCCAACTCCTCTGATCCTCTGGCTATTAAAATCTGTTTCTTACCTCTTCTGAAGTTTTCAGGAATTAGGTGTCTGAGCTGTGTTGCAGATCTATCACCTTGGGCTGAGTTTTCACAGATTAAGTGGGATTTTGTTTGCTGGGTTAGAAAATGTGGTTGTTTTGTTTTGCCTTTATTTGTTCAGCTTGTTGTTGTTATTGTTTTTAGGTAAATAGTCTTTTAGCCCAGGCTGTGCTGGAATTCATTTTGTAGCCTAGGCTGGCTTCAAGCTTATTCTCCTGCTGCAGTCTAGGATGACAGATGTGCATTACCACACCCAGATCTGGGCTGATCTTTGAATGAACATAGCCCTATGCCTACACTGTTTTGGCCTATAAATGTTACTAGAACGCTTGCTTGTTCCATTCATTCTAAACAGAATAACTGTCCATATGGATACTAGGACTGAATTTTAGTCATTAGCTGACACATGGGTGTGTGTGCCACAAGCCATGAAAAATGAGTCACTCACTTCCACCAAGTGGCTGTTCTTTGCCATATACTGAACTGTATTCTTGATTACCAATCTCCTTTAATTCCTGAATATCCCTCCAAAGTAGGTGTCATCACCTGCATTTCAGAGTAGAAAATGAGATTTAGAAACCCTCAGAAAGTAAGCAGTAGGTATAAAAGATAAACCCAAAGTCACGTGACACAAGAGCTCACCACCCTACCACATCACCTTACTACTCTAAGAGCTAACATGTGACCTGGTTAACAAATGGCTGTTGCAATGATAAGGGCTGTGAATTTGGGGAAGGAAGACAAACTTTTGAACAGGATGATTTAGAAACCTCTATAGAAGGAAGATGTGACATACATTTTAAAAGATAGTGGACATGTGACTCATAGTGCATATTTCAAAGCCCACAAAGTAATTTCAGTCATTTAATTGCAAGTTAGATGACAATGATAAACCCCTATAGAGTCAGTATGCTACTTAGCAGGCCATACTGCTTGTACACAATGAGTAAGTGGATGATAGGGAGGGATAGAAGGAGAGAGGGAAGGAAGAAAGGAGGGTGTAGAGATGGAAGGAGAAAGGAAGGCAATAAGTCTTCCTGCAATTATTTCAGAAGGGTATAGAGGGGTCGGTTTCAGAGTCTGCACGTAGCAGACTACCATGCCATTGAGTTTCATTTGAAGTCTCAATGTTGACTGTATAAAGAAATACATGTTGAGTTGTTCTTGCTATTATAATTTCTTTATTTTTAAGGACATTTTTCACAAGTCTGAAGTGGTAATATCCCTTACAAATCATAGCCACAATATGTAATATCATCATCTTGATGTCATTGAGCATGTGCCTGGCACTATGCTAGAAAATGGGGTACCTCTAAGCAAACATACATCGTCCAAGGTGCTAGTGCAAGGTGAGCACATACTTGCTTGGTTTTGAACATCCATATTCCTACTATCAGGTGGAAGATAGTTATGCTTGGTGTAGAGGGAGAAAAATAAGCCAAGCATGGTATTGTTGTACAGGGTGATTTAGGGTTAGAATAGGAAAGGGACTATATTGATAAAGGATAAGGAAAGCCATCAAAGGAATGATCACAGCCATGCTACCAGAGATACAGAGTAATCCAATATACTTTATTCTTGTCTGTCTTCAGTTTTTACTAGAATATTTGATGGCCACATTAACTACATTTTACCTACTCCATCTGCTCCTAGTTGCCATCATGGCCAAGACTTGTAGTAAAAAGTCCAATAGTGAAAAAAAAAGCCTTAAAGGCACCTGTTTATGTACTTGAAAACAGGTCGATAACTACAGGCATCACTCCAAAGACGAAAATTGTACTTTAAGTCATACAAATATATGAAAAGATCTTATGTTTATGTCCAGTGAGCAATCTAAATATCTATAATATTCAGTATAGAACCAGGGAATGAGGAAACAAGGGAAGAGACTCAGTAAACTCTGAGGCAAGGAGGTGTTTTCTCTTCATAACTCTGAAGACAGCCTTCTTGCAGAAGCTCTGGGAAACCTTTACAAATGACCTCAGAGAATATTGCCCACAGACAACTCCCCAGAGAGAGTGCTTGTCTGCACTCAGGGCCATTAGAATGGACATTTAATGGCCTCACTTTCTATAGCAAATGTATTCAATTTTTAATTTTTATTGTGCTAAAACTCTCAATTACATGAAATCCCAAACCGGAAATATAAAATAATTGTTATCAGTTTGTCTGGGAATTATATAATATTGGAAAACTGCCCGAGAATTTCTGCTGTGTTGGAAAGCATTTCACTGAGCATGATCCAGGAGAACAATGACAGAATGTAGATAGGCTCTTTAAGACCAAAGATGCTTTTTGGGAAAATATTTTTTTAAAGCAAGTTGTCCATTGTTGTGGCTTTGTTAGGCAAAATTTGAAGTAACCAAAAGCTACATTTGGGTCTCACATTGAAAAATGGTGCATAAGTCTGAAATGCAGAATACTGGGGCTTTGAGGGGGAGAGAAAGGGAAACAGAGTTTATGATTTTTTTTTAATTAAAATGCTCAATCAGCATCTCAGGTTTCATTCTGGCATTTTCATATGGGTTTTTTTTTTTTTGGTTCCCCTCGCTGCTTCTCTTCTTCCACCCTCATGAACACCTCCTCCATGTGTCTTCCCACCCACCATGGCCTCCTTTCTTGTCATATGTGTGCTCTTGCGACCAGCCCTTCCTCAGCACCTCTTTTTCCTCACTCATGTTCTTTTTTTTTTTTTAGTCTCATAATCTATACCTCCTCTCTTCCCCACTTATATATGTGTATATAACCACTTCTAAGCTAGGATCACATATGATAGAGCACATAGGATTTTCTTCGTCTTTCTGAATAACATCACATAATAGACTGTTGTCCATCTTCATCAATTTTCCTGAAAATTTCATATCATTTTTCTTCACAGCTGAACAAAATCCCACTGTGTATATGTGCCACATCTTCACTAGCATTCACCTGCTGATGAGCGTTGAGGGTGGTCCCATCATTTTTCTATTGTGAATAATGTTGCCATAAACATGTGTTTTTTGTGTCTGGCTACTGACTTTTTGGTATATGTCCATGAATATTTGTGTAGAGTCTCCTATTTTTAATTACTCAAGTAGCCTCCTTATTAATTTCCATATGGTCCATACTAGTTTATACTCCTACTAGCAGTGAGTAAGGGTTCCTCCTTCCTACACCCTCCCTGACTCTTGTTGTTGGATTTCCTGATGTTAGCCATTCTAACTAGAAGGATATAAAAACCTCAAAATAGCTGTAATTTAGATTTCTCTGATGGCTAACGATGTTGAATACTTTAAGTTTTCTTTTTTGAAAGCCATCTGTTTGTTTCATTGTTGCACGATTTGATTGGCAGAGTGTTTGGTCTTTAAGTTCTGCCGGTTATTTTATGTATTGTAGGTGTTGATCCTCAATCTGATATATAGTTGGCAATGATGTTTTCCCATTCTGTAGACTGACTGTAGGCTCTGCTGAGAGCTTTCTGTGCTTACAGAAGCTTTGTAGTCCCATGTAGTCCCATTTGTTCGTCCTTGGTGCTGTGTTATTTGAGCCCCATTCACAGTATTCTAACCTCTATCTTGAAGTGTATGCTTGTTTCCCTCTAGCTGTTTCAGTATTTCAGGCTTTGTATTGAATGGGAGATGTGAATCTATTTTCATTTTTTCTCAGGATAAATATCGAGTTTCAACTGCATCATTAGTTGAATAGGCTGTCTTTTTTCCAGTGTGTGTTTAGTCACCTTTCTCTAAGTGTCCATACCTGTATGGGTTTCCTCCTGAGTCTTCTGTTCTACAAGTATGCATATCTGTCTTTACACCAGTACCATGAGGGTCTTTTCTTATCATGGTGGAGCTTGCAAATATTCATCTAATCCTTCCAATTTGCCATTGTTATATAGGGAGCAAACTAACATTTCTTTAACACTGACAGATGCCTGAAAGAGGACTGCCATGGACTCCAGTGTTATTAGAATTAAACCATTTTAAGAATCAAGATGGCTGTCACCAGAGTGCTGATATATCCTTTAAAATAGATACATCATATTACCATATATAGAAGTATATGTACATATATGTGCATCTTCCCTATGCAGTCTATTTTCACCACCTGTTTGTAATATTGAATGGTGGTATAACTGTAAATTCTGTGTATATATATATATATATATATATATATATATATGGTTCAAATATTCTTAACATTCATTTTTTTCATGAAAAAAATCCATGCTTTATTAACTTTAACTTGCTCACATATTGCTTCCCCCTCAGATCTTAGTCACTTCTTAACCTTCCTTTTCCCTATAATTATATCTTAAATTAAGCTTTCTTAGCAAAATAATGCTTTATCAATTAAAGACATCATACATCTTATTGTATCATTTTCCACCTTGTTTTTTGAGACAGTCCTTCAGTGATCCTGGAACTCACCCATTGGCTAGATTGACTCGCCAGCAAGTCCCTAGGAAACACCTGTCTCCACCTACCAATACTTTTTGATTATAGGTTCTCACAGCCATGCCCAGCATTTATGAGCAGGTACTGGGATCTGAACTCAGGTCCTCATACTTGCACAGCCAGCACTGAGCCATCTGCTAGGCCCTAAATCCTTGTTTCATTAAAACTGGTTTTCTCATTCAAAAAAAAAAAAAAGTTCTCTGAATTACTTAGGCCTTTTTAGTCCCATAATAAAGTTCTGGAATTATCTTTAGCTCTGTATTTTGGGGAGTAGAATCTGTTTTTGAAATACCAAATATATGCTTGCTTGCTGCTGTAATTTATGGTTTTAGCCAATTACTGCATATCATAGAAAGCTACCTCTTGTCCCTTTAAGTTACATGTTATATCCAAACACTTTATTTTGGTTTTATCAGACTGTAGTATTAGTTGTCTCTTCATTTGTGATAAATCTTTCATGTCTGTTCTTATTGGAAATGTTATACACAAGTCATTGCTGTTTCATGTTTTGAAGCCAAACTGATTCTAGTTCCAGTTTGCCTGGACAGTCTTACATAAATGAATGGAACATAGCCCTTTCTTGAATTCTAGTTTCTTCACCTGAAATTTGTGACACTCGTCACTAGTATTAAATGAATTTATGTATGTGGGAAATTCTAAATATAATAGAAACTGATATTACCACAGTATTCTCTCCGTCATGCCAGCCAGCCATGCTGTGTTAAATGTCAGTGTAACTGTAGTCATTCCGGTAGATGTTGTTTTTCCTCTGGGGTATTTTTAACCTTTTCACTTCAAGTTGACATTTCTTCATCGTGACTGTGAATCATTTGCTTCATTAAGGTTTCGCTCTGCAGGAAACATAGGTGTTTTCTTAGTATTTGTTGAAATTTAGATGTAGTTAGTTATTCAGGCACACTAGATTTGTTAGTACTGCTTCTTTTTTAAATTGTTTATTTATTTATTCAGTTTACATCCCAATGGTAGCGCCCTCCCTCCTCTCCTCTGGGTCACACCCTCCCACCTCCTTCCCCTTCTCCTCAGAAAACGGGAGACCCCCCCCCCCAGTACCATCCCACACTAGTGCGTGGAGTTATATCAGAACTGAGGGCATCCTCTTCCATTAAGGCTAGGCACCACAGCCCTGTTAGGGGGGAAGTGATCAAAAAGCAGGCATCAGAGTCCATGTCGGAGACAGCCCTGACTACACTTGCTGGGGGACCCACATGATGACCAAGCTGCCCATCAGTTACTTATGTGTAGGGGGCCCTAGGACCAGTTCATGCATGCTCTTTGCTTGGGGTTTCTGTCTCTTTGAGCCCCCACAGGCCCAGGTTAGTTGTCTATGTTGGTCTTCTTGTGGAGTTCTTGTCCCCTCCAGGTCATTCTGTCATTCCTCCAATTCTTCCACCAGACACCCTGTGCTCTGCCTAATGTTTGGTTGAAACCGAACTTTTAAATTACTATTCAACACTTATTTATTTATTACTAAATTCACTTATAACAAACACCAACAATTTCTTAACTATTAATCCTATAAATTCCTACAATCCCTTTAACCTATCCACTAAACCTATTGATAATTATAACAACTACTTTCATAACCTTTTAGAATGATACAGTCTCTGGGGCAGGTCCTCAGTCGTCAGGAACACAGTCTTTGTTGTAGATTCTTTAACGCACTTAGCAGTCCTTTTTCTGGATCTCTCAGATGCAGGTTCGTCAGGGTAAGTTGGTTATTGCAGTCTCACCTTAAATAAGGCTTCATGCTTTCTTCTCTGTGGGAGACCCCAGCCGTCTGCAGGCCAACTTACTTCTTTTGAATCAGGAACTCAGCTGCTCTGCCTCAGTCCTTAAAGCCAGGCACAGTTTCCCCTAGGCCACTGATCGGACAGATCAAACCCCTCCAGGCAAAAGCTAAGCCAGGGTCCAGTCCTTGGCCTTTTGGTGTCTTGCTCAGGCTTTCTTTGCTCACTGGCTTCTTTCTGCTTCAGGGAGAGAGCTGGCCATCAATGGCCAGCCCTTTTTTCAGCAGGACTCTTGGAGCTCTCTAGCATCAGGGGCCTCTTCCCTTTCTGGACTCCATGCACTGTCCTTAAATAGGAGGAACTCTGTTTCAGCTTAATTTGGGCTCTGCCCACTTAGCAGCTGAAAACAATGTCAGGCCAGATACTTTGTTTCTTCAAGTCTATTGAGTCTTTCCTGTTTTTCCTGACTTCATGCTGATAATGCTCTTCATGCCCCGAATTAAGAGACAGTATCAGAAACTCCTATATATTTTCTAAATCTAATTTATCTAACCCCTACATTTGGTAGTGAGTCTCAGCCTCTGTTGGGATCCTCTGCTGCATGGAGGTTCTCAGATGACAGTTATACTATGCTCTTATCTGTAAGCATAGCAGAGCATCCTTAATAGTGATAGGGGCTGGCTCTCCCCTTTCTGTAGGTCTCAGGTTGGGCCCGTCATTGGTTGGACATTCCCTCAATTTCTTGTATATGTTTATCCCTGCACTTCTTGTATACAGGGTAACTTTTGGGTTGGAGTTTTTGTGGGTGGGTTGGTGACCCTCTCCCTCCCCTAGAAGTCCTACCTAGCCAAAAGTATGCATCTTCAGTCTCCATATCTCCCACTATTAGGAGTCTCAGATAGAGGCAACACCATAGCCTCCCAGGGGCCTACCCTGTTGCAGGTCTCCAGCTTGTCTCAGAGATGCCCCCACCCCCCTCATTCCTGTCTTTCTTCCAGCCCTGTTACCTCCCACCCCCAGTCTCTCCACAACTGATCTCCCCCTTCTTTCCTTCCTCTCTACCTCTTCTACCCAGTTCCCTCTCTTCATCCATTTCTGCTGTCTATTCTATTGCACCTTTTGAGTGAGGTTCAAGCATCCTCCCTTGGTCCCTCTTAGTTACTTAGCTTCTTTGGGTCTGTGGATTGTAGTATGGTTATCCTGTACTGTATGACTAGTATTCACTTATGAGTGAGTATATACCATGTGTATCTTACTGGGTCTGGGTTACCTCACTCAGGATGATCTTTTCTAGTTCCATCCATTTACCTGTGAAATACATGATTTCCTTGTTTTTAATATCTGAGTATTATTCCATTGGGTAAATATGCCAAATTTTCTCTATCCATTCTTTGGTTGAGGGATATCTAGGTTGTTTCCAGTTTCAGACTATTATGAATAAAGCTGTTATCAACATAGTTTAAGGAAATATCCTTGTGGTTTGGTAGAGCATCTTTTGGGTATATGCACAGGAGTGCTATAGCTGAGTCTTGAGGTAGAACTATTCCCAGTTTACTAGGAAACTGCCATATTGATTTCCAAAGTAGTTTTGCAAGTTTGCACTCCCACCAACAATGGAGAAGTGTTCCTCTTTCTCCATATCCTTGCCAGCATGTGCTGTCATTTGAGTTTTTGATCTTAGCCATTCTGACTAGTGTGAGATGGAATCTCATGTCATTTTGATTTGTATTTCCCTAATGACTAAGGATGTTGAAGATTTTTAAGTGCTTCTCCACCATTAGAGATTCCTCTGTAGTGAATTCTCGGTTTAGCTCTGTACCCCATTTTTTTTATTTAATTTAATTCATTTTAACATCCTATTCATACTTCCCTTCCTCCTCTCCTCCCAATCCTACCCTCCCACCCTCTGCCCCATACCCCCCCCTTTCTTCTTAGAGAAGGGACTCCACCCACCCACCAACCCAACCCAGTACTTCATGTTGCTTCAGAACAAACTGCATCCTCTTCTACTGAAGCCAGTCAATGCAGCCCAGTCAGAGGAAACATATCCCACAGTAGGCAAGAGTAGGTGTCAGGGACAGCCCCAGCTCCAATTTCTAGGGGGCCTGCATAAAGAACAGAGTGTCCCTCAGCTCCATAAGTGTAGAGCCTGGGTTCAGTCCGTGCATGCTCTTTGGTTGATGGTTTTATCTCTGTGAGCCCCCATAGGCCTGTGTACCCCCATTTTTTAATTGAGTTATTATGTTTGTTGGTGTTTCCTCCTTTGAGTTCTTTATATATTTTTGATATTAGCCCTCTATCAGATGTAGGGTTGGTGAAGATCTTTTCCCAATCTGTAGATGTCATTTTGTTCCACTGACAGTGTCCTTTGCCTTACAGAAGCTTTTCAGTTTCATGAGGTCCCATTTATATTGTTGACCTTAGAGCCTGAGCTATTGATGTTCTGTTCAGAAAGTTGTCTTCTGTGCCCATGAATTCAAGGCTGTTCCCCACTTTCTCTTCTATTAGATATAGTATACCTGGTTTTATGGTGAGGTCTTTGTTCCACTTGGACTTGAGTTTTGTGCAGGGTGATAAATATGGTTTCTCAGACTCTCCATTTTCTCAACTACTTATTCAGTCATTTTGATGCACAAATGCATGTGATATCTAGTAGCTTGGTATTATATATTTATTTTATACAGCACCAGTCTTTCTCATAGATTCAACCTGTGTGTCCTTTTCAGTGGTGTTTTTTTTTTTCTTTCCCTGCTAAGTTGTAATGGTGCATGTAGATATGTCCTACCATAATTTTTACTTTCTTGCCAAGAAATCCACTGCAGCAATTATTCAGTCTTATGCCACCACACAGTGTATTTTCAAATCATCATCCTTAGGTATTCTCAAATAATAATTATAGAGTCGAGAGTTCTTAGTTTTGACATATTTCTTCATGGGGTGAATAAGCTGTGGTGTATTACTGTATTTCATTTCAGTTCTCAGAGAATCTGTGTGTAGACTAGATAGTACAGTCCTCAGAGTGTATGTGTGTAGACTAGATAGTGCAGGTCCTCGGGGTGTATGTGTGTAGACTAGATAGTACAGTCCTCAGAGTGCATGTGTGTAGACTTGATAGTACAGATCCTCAGGGTGTTTGTGTGTCAACTAGATAGCACAAGTCCTCAGAGTATATGTGTGTAGACAGGTTAGGTCAGGTCCTCAGGGTGTATATGTATAGATAGGTTAGTGTGGGTCCTCAGGGTACACGTGTATAAAAACGTTAGTGCAGGTCCTCAGCATTGAACATATGTGTTATCTATTTTCACTAGTAAGGAATGGGCCTATTATGAAACTCTTGACTTCATTTACTTTCAGTAGAACCAATTATTCTTTATTCTCTCCTAAAGCTAATTTTTCAAGGACATGTTAAGCCAGACCATGTTTTTTAGGCTTGTATTTTTTTTATTTCTTAATAAAAGCATTCAGAATGTTGTCTATATTTATCATGAAGTATGTACATTTTTAGGACCAATCGAAGTGGCCTGACTCTTTCATACTTACTGAACTTACTGGTCCTTTCCAGCCCCACTTGGCCTTTCTCAGTTCCATTTGACTTTGGTAACCTACAAAGCCTGCTTGGAACATGGAAGCTGGGTTGTGGAGGACAATACCTAGCTTCAAATCCCTGCTTTAGTTCTTACTAGTTAATTGGCTTTGGAAAGATATAAGACCTTTCTAAAGCTGGGTTTCCATGTCTGTAAAAGGGAAACAGCAATGCTTTCTGTCCCGGTGGGTTGTCTGGTGTGTATTGAGTGAATAGCGTACATAAAGCCTGCAGCGGAGCACCTGCTAGAGGCAAAGGCCGTGTCAGTCAGCCGTTAGAGAGGAGCTAAACTGCTTTCTGAATTGGGTTTCTGTTTTCTCTCCTCCAAATCTCCCTTCCCATTTTCCTTGTCAACTGTTTCCTAAGAAGTATTCAGGAAGTTCTCATGTTTGAACCCACTCAGTCTCCCACAGGAACTGCCTGTCTGTCACCTCACATCATTGTCGTTTAACCTCACCTCAGATACTGTCTGTCACCTCAGATATTACTCTACCTCATGCCAACTCATGCCTCACACCAGAGGACTGCCTCTCAGCTCACTTTTGTTTTTGTTTTTGTTTTTTTAATATTTGTGAATTACTTCAAGTTACACCTCCATCACAGTGTCCTCTTTCCACCCCTCCCAGTCCCGCCCTCCCACCCTCTACCCCCTATCACTTCCATCCCACTCCTCTGGAGTGGAGTGTCCCCACATATCAGTCCCCCGCCCCAGTTCAGCAGTCATATGAGGGCCAAGAGCCTCCTCATACACTGGGGGCCTACAAGGCAGCACCACTAGGGCAAAGTGTCTCAATGACAGGAAACAAAGTCTATGCTCATGTTCCCTTTGGTGCATTGGCTGTAGTATAGTTACCCTGTACTATATGGCTAAAATCCAATTATAAGTGAATAGATGTCATGTGCATCCTTCTGAGTCTGTGTAATCTCACTCAGGATGAGCTTCTCTAGTTCCATCCATTTGGCTGCAAATTGCATGATCTCATTGTTTCTGATAGCTGAGTAGTATTCCATTGTGTAGATGTACCACAGTTTTTTTTTTTTAATCCATTTGTCCGTTGAGGGACATCTGGGTTGTTTCCAGTTTCTAGCTATTACAAATAAGGCTGCTATGAACATTGATGAGGAAACATTCTTGTGGTTTGGTGAGGAATCATTTGGATGTATACCCAGAAGTTTTTAATGGACTCTTTTTAATCTGTAAGACAAGGAGGATTGCAGTGAGTAGAAAGCCATCCTGAGCTACATAGCAAAAGGTATGATGGGGATGGATGCTCATACAAGTCTCCAGTCCAGTTGTCAGTTCAGAAACCCAAAGCCACCAAGACCAACAAACATGGCATGTCCTTTTTCTTTCTTAATGCTGCAGTAGCACTAGCTGCAGTTTCAGCATCCTGATGCATATAATGCTAGAAGTCAAGAAAAGAGAAGGTGCAAAGGCATCTCCTGTCACTTCAGCTTGAGCGTCCCTATAACGCCACCACACATTTTGTGATAGATTTCCATTAGTCTTTATCAATTTGTTCCTGTGTATGTATGTAATGTGTAATTATTTTAAATGATGAGTTTCTATTGATTTACAATAATTAGAAAGACTGCCAGAAATTGACATAAGTCAGGAGTTTCTGAAATGTGTAATAACATTTACTTCAAATTCTAGAATATAAAATGCTTAGTTTTATTTATTGCATTATTTATTTATTCCATTAGCTAAAATTGTCGATGAACTTTAAAAATTAAAGCTGAATATTGATAAATCTTGTCTAAAACATGTTTCTGGAATGAGCATATAGAAAAGTATTCTTTTATTATTTTTTACATTTATTTATTTGTGGGGGTAGAGAGGGGTATGGAAGAATGTCGAATGCCACAGTGTGTGTGTGTGTGTGTGTGTGTGTGTGTGTGTAAATGCATGAATACATGTGTGCATATGTGCATACATGCAGATCAGAGAACAACCTTTAGGTTTCATTTCTTTCCTTCTACCACACGGATAACAGGAATCAAACTCAAGTTGTTTGTCTTGGTGGCAAGCGCCTTTATCCACTGAGTCCACCCACCAGCCTAAAAGAACATTGTTTTAATCATTTATGTGTAACAGGAAAAAATGGGGGGGGAAATATTTGTAAAGTAACTGGGAATTGCAGCAGTAGCACTGTGGACTGGGTATAACATAGATACAGAGCCCTTGCCTAACGTGCACAGGGCCTTGGGTTCTACCCTGGTACTGCCAGTAGTCATAAAGATTAACACAGCTCAGTTACAAGGGCTGCAAATGTCTTAACTCTGTAGAAAATACCAGAAGCCTTTCATCCTGACAGTTCACTTACTGAATAAGTATATTTGCAGCCTCATCCTAATAGTCAATGCTATAAAGCACTCTGATGGCAAACCAAGGAGTACTCCCCCATCCTCCACCAATCCTCGTCACTGGCCAGCCAGCAAGGGTGAAGACCTCCTGCAAACAAAGACAATGTACAGAGTGGGCACACGGTATATTCCTCCAGCCTTGGAGACAGCTAACTCTTCCATGGTTTTAAAGAGATGGTAAAAAGAGACCTTTGTAACACATCTTAGTAGGACTACAATTCACTAAGCAGAAATATACCAAGTGCTAATGTGTTTTACTGTGTGTTAGAGAACTTTAAACATTAAAAAAAAAAAAAACCCGTGATGAAAGTATAGGAACAGTTATAGAAAACACATTAGATTGCTTGAGCTTTCTCGAGTGCTCATGCAATTCTATACTCCTGAGCTTTCCTCAGGAGGTTGATACAGTAGGTTGCTAATCTCCAAAAGTTGCACTGATTCTTGCTTTGGGGAGCTTGTTTACCTGGCACTTTATCATATTCATTATGTCCACGTCTTGCAGCTGCATTGCTGAATAAATGGTTCCGTCTCTACATTACTGCAAAGGAAACAGTGACTCTCCATGTTTACATAGTAAACACAAATCAACTTGACATAATTTCCACCATTCTCATTTACCTGAAGATTATGCTTATTATTTCTTAGAACAAATTTTGATAATAAATGAAGGGGATGGATGTGTGGATGTCTTCTGCAGGCCTGAGTCAATTAGCCTAGAACTGTGTATTTATTCATGCTGTGCCTGGAGACAGAAAGTGACTGAGAGCTTTGTACAGGGTCGCAGGGATCAGTTTAGTGAAGTGTGGTTATAGTGTCACATACTGCCTATCTCCAAAGATTCTAAAGCTTTATGACAAAGATGAGAGGCAGATTCAGGTTCAGGACTGTAGGTTGAACAGAGATGACCACGTGCATTCAGAGTACCATGGTAAGGATGTAACAGCACCAGTGGAAAACTCACCGTCATGACTTCTTTGCTCTGAATACTGTTTGCATTTACTGTACCTCACAAGGTACGTCTCCAGGTCTAACCGTGCAATAATTTATTCTGCAAAGTATTTTAAAGAAGAGGTGACCATTGAGCATGCAAAATGTATCAGTGATTTGTGTGTTGGGGCTCCAGGAACATAACAGGTCTTTTGGTTGTAATAACAGATACACTTGGTAATGAAGTAGAATTTGTAAGGGCAAAGGCCATCTCAGGGTCCGTGAGAGAAGTTTCCATCATTTTGTACAGTTCATCATCTTGTGTGTGTTTTGAGACCAGGGTTTTTCTACCTTTGGTTAGACTGAATTTATAGAGCCTGTGAGTGGTTTCCCGCCAGAGAGAAACAAAAACTGTACTTGTACTTCCCAGCTAATGTACCCTTTGTTGTTTTCTACTTCTGTTATAGTTTGAATGGATCATGCACGGCTCAACAGGGAATTCCAATACAAATCAAGGTTCTAAATGATGACATATCAGAAAGCATGCTTTTCTACACTACGACTTGATTTTAGGGCTAAACTTTTTAAGTGGGTGTATGTATCCATGTGAGCACATCTGTACATGTGAAAACCAGAGGTCAACATCAGGTTTCAGTCTTTAGGCACTTGCCACCCTTTTTTGTGAGACAGCTCTCTAACTAGCCTGGAACTTCTCAAGTAGGCTATGCTGGCTCATTGGAGCGCCCTAAGAATCCTCCTGTGGCTGCCTCACCAATGCTGGGATTACAAGTGCACACCGTTATGCTCTCCTTATATGGCTAGAATTCTGAATTAAAGTTAAACACAAAAAAAAATGTTCCCCACTAGTAGGTGGAGGGGCTGGCGCCTTTTCTGGGTCATGATAGGAAAGTTGACTCCCTTTACTGCATCTGTTGTGCTCGACCATCATTTCTGTGAACTGACTGTGGTCCGAATAATGCTGTTACCCTGCTGGACAGTCTTTAAACACATACTTCCTCATCTTCTTAAACCTGCTCACAGTAAACCTGTTCTCACAGTTACTAATTTCTTTAGCATAGGCACAATGACATTAATTTTCTGGCTACTTGTTCCCATTTTTATTTTAGATACACCAATAAAAGGAACTTGAGCAAGCTTGGGTTTGTTTTATGTAATTGCTGACATAGTTGGGTGATTACTAATTGGCTCTGTAACTGACCATTGATGCCAGTGATACTTTGTCATTTCATTGGACAGAATCACTTTAACACAAGATAGATGATCCCAGTAGGAAGCCACTTTTCTCTGGTTTCACTTTCACTTGTTGATAAATGTCTTCTGTGGAGATAGACGACCTGTCCTTTTTATCACTTACCTGTGAATTTAGGATAATGATGGTGATGGTGATGGTGGTGGTGGTGGTGATGGTGATGGTGATGGTGATGTTGGTGTTAGATCTTTTGTAGGGAATAGGTGGGGTTGTTTTCTCTTGAAAAAGTGCAGATGAGCCAGTTGCTCGGGCTTCCATATGGACCTGGTTTGGTAAGGATCACTAAATGCAAGTTTGTTTCCAACATTCACACATCTGAGAATTATTTTCAAAAATTCTTGGTGAGTGACTTTTCTGTTTTAATATAAGTGCTTAGCAATTACACTTAAAAGCTTAATAAGAAGCACTACACAAAAATAACTCTCTTGGGACATGTCCTGCTTATTCTAAATCTCATAGTGAGTTCATTAAAAACTTTGAGCTGCTGAGAGCAAGAACATTGTACAAGCCCATGGTAACCAATGAGTCATTGTTCTCCATTAACAGCTGGAAACTAGTGGTGTTTGGGGGCAGATTTGAGCTGATCCACTGAGGAGCTTAACTAACCAGGCTGTGAAACACAACAAAGTGAGATTCTGGCAAGGGAGGTGACCAGTTCACAATAGTAATGTTATAAAATTATATAATAATGTTATGATGTCATGTAAATGTGAAATATATTTATAAGACTTGATTTTCCTGGTATGATATTTTTCTCTTGATCTTTGATACAATGTGTAAAATAGACCTTTCAGAATCTGTAAGCAAGATTAAGAATCAATTTTTTCTAAATATGATAGATAGTAAACAAAAATCAACCAAATGAGTTGAGATAGTAGGAACACAAAGGACACATGACAATGAGACCTTGTCCTAAGATGTTTGTTTGGCATCTTGATTCAGAGTGTCTAAGAACAACCTCAGAAGCCAGAATATAACCTTGCCCATAGCAGCTTATGGGTCTATTTGCGAAGCAGCTTTATCTGCTGTTTGACGGTATGCGTGCTACAGGTAAAACACAGCTTTGGATTCTGTCTCAGCCTTTGCCACATCCTTGTACTTGCCTGGCTGTGCAACTTAGATTCTCAGCTTTGTGTTTGGGGAGAAATGCCAAAGAGACTGGTTCCTACATCATGATTCATAATATTACACAACAATATTGTGTACATAACATCCAGTGCCTGGTCTTAGCCAGTACACTGTAAGTTTTGTGTGTTATTACAAGGCCAAGCAAAAAAGAAATGCTTCTTTTTTGTTGTTTTATTTTATTTTTTCTATTTTTTCCCAACATTTATTTATTTCTTCAAGTTAAATCTCAATCACATTCCTCTCCCTCCTCCTCCTCCTAGTCCCACCCTTCTACCCTCACCCTCCTATGTAAAAAAAAAAAATAGTTAAATTATGTTGGGTATTTATATTATAATTAATTGATTTGGCGGCTGTTAATCTTTAGGCAGCCATTACAAATGAGTACACAGACACCACATCGATTTTTACAAGCCTTGGTCTGGATCGGGCAATCTTGGCCCATCTAAGCTAGCTCTTAATTCTATTACCAAAATATGACCCCATATATACATACGTCCCCTTGGACTGCCATTCTCCACGATATACCGATGTCCCTGGCCATGTGGAATGAGGTTCCTTTTTCTAACCCATGGTGTGTGCCTCCTTCCTGCTGCTCCTGACTGGAATGCCTTCTTCTTCCTGCTGCTGGCTGGAATGAATTAATCCTCTATCTAAAGCGCAGGCTTCCTGCTCTAATCCCAGGAAGTCCCACCTTTCTCTGTCTTTGCCCAATCTCAGGCCTCGGCATTTTATTTAACCAATCAGATTCAATGTAAGTAACAGACAGCAAGCAGGACCAATTAATTAACATTTAGAATGCTTAAAACTACCCCAACACTCCTATCCACCTTTTTTTTTTATTTAAGGTGTATTCCCCCCCCCCCAAGCAGCTCCCCCTTTTAGAAAAGCTTCCGAAGTGAGAAAGAAGCATAGCTTCCCCAGAACTGCTCAGAAAGTCAGGTTCATCTCAGTGCTTTCAAGGATCCTGGGTAGCTTCCTTGTGGTGTGTATTATTGAAGCATCCGAGCTGATGGTCACAGGAAGAAGTCCCTGAGGCTGTTAGCGGGAGGTAACCAGCAAGTCCACATCAACCATCTTCTCTCTCTAGGTCAGCTAGACATTTGCACCCCCTGTTGTAGCTGTTTCTAGTTGCACTCTGTCTGCTTTTAAGAATAAACACTCTTATCTGGGTATGGTGGTGCACGCCTTTAATCTCAGCACTCAAGAGGCAGAGGCAGGCAGACCTCTGTGAGTTCTAGGCCACCCTGGTCTACAGAGTGAGTCCAGGACAGCCAGGGATATTACACAGAGAAAGAAAAAAAAAAGAATAATCAATCTTGGTTTGGCCAGGGGAATCTAGGCCAAAGGTATTTGCGCAAGGGTGTGATTTTTAAGGGATCCTGTGTTACTGTCATGCCTATGGCTCTCCCTGGGAAGGGTGTTCAGATTTTCCTGTGTGCTTTTACTCTCTGTATGGTTACTAGAATGTCTTCTTACCAAATCTTTGATAGTCTGGCTCAGTCTTCTCCTGTACATAAGCCCTGTGAGCATAAGTGAGAACATGAACTAAGATGCATACTCAGAGTACTACTACTTCCGTTGCGCTCTCACTGTTTCCTGGGCTCCTTAGTTCTCTTGCCATGGACAGAAATGCCACTTTTTCCAAATCCATTGATTTCCTTAATTTAGTGAAATTTTTCAAGCAGTTCCATGCATTATCCGGTGTCAAAGTAAAATCATTCAGTCACCTCCTTCTTTCTAGTTTTCCAATGCTGCCTTTTCTAATTACAAATATTCCAAAAACTAGATTTTGTAACTCGGCCTGAGAACAAGTATGCCAAGCAATTTCTGCAGGCTGAGTTGAAGTTGAGCTTCTTCCATCTGCCAGGGCACAGCTGCTTCAGGTACAAGATAAATGGCCCCTGCTGGATAACTTTTATGCTTTAGCATTGAGAAAAACTAAAGGAAAATGTGTGGTTCCCCATTTTCAGAACCCTATGCTGTATTCTTCCGAGTCTTACAGGTAACATAGGAAACTCACTTCAATTCTGTTATCCTAAAGGGTAGTATTTAAAATACAGAAGCTCTGTGTGGCAGTGTTACCTTTAAATTGCTTGGTTGGTTTAGATAGATATGATCATGAAACACATGTACTTTGTTGTTATACTGTCTATACACAAAAAAACAATATGTAAGTTCACCTGGGAACACTGGAAAACCATAAGTATGCAGCTGGAATCGCTGTCTGAACTGGGCTTTTTCTGTTGAGGTCTTTGCCTTCCTCCTAAGCAGGCATACAGCAAACAAAGGAGATGCACCTTGGGCATCCTGTCTCAGTCGAAGCGGAGCATCTGTGTTAAGACTAGCTTCCCAATGGGTGTCTGTCTGTATGACGCCAACAGCACTGCACCTAGTCTTCTGAGTTACCACGTGAACTCAGTGCAAGCCAGCGAAGGACCAAATCAAGACTTTTGCCTTAGAAACAGTGTTTCCCTTCCTCCTGGGCCCTGGAACACACCTCTATTCCTTTGTTGAGTTTCGTGTCTTATGACTTTCTAAAATGGTTCCCAACAAGCGTTGTATTCAAACAGAATGAAAATCCTGTTTCCATCGTTCTCACAATTTAAAGTCCACCTAGCAGGGACTTTATGTCTAGACATAAGCTCTTTCACTAACGTAACCTTTAAGAAGCCATTGTGATCTCAGCCTCTGAAGATTTTGGCAATGCTCACCCCCATTTGTTTTCAGTCTGAGACCATGAGGAAAAGATATCACCACTCAATTGTTCTTTTTCTTTCCCTGACTTCTTGATATTCAAACTACCAAGTGAGATCAGTGAGTTACCTGAACAAGATGACAAACTGTCTCTTACTTCTATGAGCTTACTGAGCAGCAGGCATTGTACTGAGTAATTAGCATCCTATTAGCTGATTATCAGGGTCTACATGCTAAGTGAGGAAATTAATTCTTTGTTGAGATTAATTTCACGTAGAAAAGGAAAGAGCTGAAGCTTGATTACTGAGCTTCTTATTTCTAGGAGAGGCCTGAGCAAATTGCACACATGGTAGCTGCGATGGAACAAGAATTAGCTTGAAGCAGAGCAATACATAGGCTTCACTATTAGCCACAGTTGATAAGCAGTCCCTTGGCAGTGACATGTGAGTGTGTGAGGTGGGTGTCAAATAACTCCCTGGGATTTCTTAAGTGAACACTCTCTGGGTTGTTGAGTCCTACAAATGCTTCTAAAATGAAAGTGGAGGATGATGAAAATGATTACATAGGCCATGTGATAATTATTCCCATAATTCTCAGTTAGGTAAAGGATAATAGGGGTGGCTGACATAACACTGTGGGGTAAAAGTGCTTACTGCTAAGCCCACTGACCTGAATTTGATCCCAAAACCCACAGAGAACTGAGTTGTAAAAGTTGTCCTGCGTATACATATAGCCTTGTAGTACATGAGATCACAGAGATAGATAGATAAATAAATAAATAAATAAATAAATAAATAAATAAATAAATAAATGAGTAAATACTAGAACTTTTTTAAAGGTCATCACATCTCAGACTTCAAGACTGAAGAATGTAAGAATGATGTGCTCCCTCTGTGTCCAGTGGCTGTCTGTGCACTTGTGTTCTTTGAAAGAGACGCAGACTGTGTTATCTGACTGGGATTGTTTTCTCCATTAGATTTTCAGTTCCGGAACAAGTGTGGCCTCTCCAATCATTCTGTTGTGTTCCTCCATGCTGTCAGCCTTAGGAATCAGTGAGCCAGTTGTTTAATGGAGCAGCCACATATCACAAGGCGAGGATGCTCCCGACCCTCTGCACCTTAGAGCCTAACTTTTGGATCAACACACACATCCTTTTCCTCAAAGAACACCGAAACTGTGGGCCTAATTTCAGCTATGCTTTTTCCATGTCCCACACATAAGTTTATACGGAAGGTTAAATGTTGATCTTTGGTAAACTGCAAATGGATTGCCTAGTCATAGGTTAAAGGAGGAATGTTCCAGAGGCCTCCTGTTTTGACTTAGCTATATCTGATGATGTAAACTCTCATTCAGGGACAGTAACTCTGTAATGAGCAGCCATTTTGTTGAGGAACTGGGAAACTTTTCATCCTCCTACCACTAACCTACAGGAACGCACCAACATCGAGCATAGTACTTCATTTTATGGTTCCACTTTCTGCCTTCCACAGACTGATATCGTATCTCCACGTTGAGAGCAGGAGTGGCCTTTGGCATTTGATTATCCCAATCTCAAGTCTCTGTCCCCTGTTTTTAGTACATTGCCATTTTGATTTTGCTTTTTGAATTTGCTTGTGACTCTCTGCTTCCCCCATCTTTTTTTTTTTTTTGGTACAATGATTCTTACCTTGTCTTTCCCCAGTCCGTTTCTGACCTGGAGAGACGTACAGCATGTTATTGTCAGGACTTCCCGTGCGGGACATTTGAACGCTAATGACTGGAAAACCAATGCTGCTGGTTTTAAGGGTGAGAACTTCTTTCATATTCTGTCACAGGCAAAATATTTTTGTTTTTCCCCAATTTTAAATGGAGAGCAGGAAATGGAACCCTTCAAAAAAATCAAAATGAAATTTTGTGAAAGGCAGATTGATTTTTTTTATTAAAAGTATACACATATGGCAGATTTCCTATGCTTCCCACATCATAGGTTAACTTTTTAAAAATTCAACCAACTTCCACATATAACTGGCCTATGGGAATCCTAACTGCTTTGGTATTTGCTGTCATTAATTCTCTGAGTGGTATTTTTGTAACTGTGTTTTTAAGTTCTTCACCTTTAATTCCTTGTATATGATAACTGACATATATTTCTCACTGTGGTCTAGCAGCTGGGCATGAATTCTGTAGCATTGTTTTTTCTAGTTTTAAAACTTTCACCCACAGAAAAAAAAAAAAAAACAGGCATGTTTTCTATGAGTAAACCCAAAGTCCAGATAAAACTTC
The DNA here is from genome assembly GCA_907164525.1 of Lophiomys imhausi. NCBI lineage: Eukaryota > Metazoa > Chordata > Mammalia > Rodentia > Muridae > Lophiomys > Lophiomys imhausi. The sequence goes on from CAJQZJ010034238.1 coordinate 2,231,969, forward strand.
CTGCCATGTGGTCCCTAGCAGCTGTACATAACATAGAACAGATATGGAATGTTTTCCCCAGAGCCAAAACAAGTTAAATGTCCCTCTAGTAATCTTCTTAACAGTAGCCATCATCTTTTTTTGTCATTGATAATATATGTTGTAATAAATAGAATATAATTATATAAAGCATTTCTAAATATTAGTGTTTACTCAAGTTACAAGTGACCTAAATTTTAATCTATGAAGTTACAACAAAAATTACTTCATATCACAGCTACAGTCTCAAACACTTTCCCAAATAATTTTAGATCATGTCATATCCCTCTATGGGGAAAACAATGTGCTATAGTGTAAGGAGTATGAAATCAGAGGTGATTCTGGCACTCAGACTACTGGAAACATGATGAATAATCCCGAGGAAGCCATTCATTTTAAGATCCCCTAATGGTTCCATATTTAAACATTATTGGATCTGAATAACATCTACATGATATCATACATACGAGCTTAATATATCCTCAGGGAACTATGTCCAGTATATGCAAATACTATTTCCAAATAACCTTTAAAAATTCATAGCAGATAGCTCGTGGTAAACTCCTCTTTAACCAGAACCCATGAATCTGTCAAGGATTCAGCACATATAACCAGTTACAGGATGCTTTTACATAATCCACTCCATACTTAGAAAAAGAATATTTATCTGCTCTTGAAGTGTGGTCCTTTCCTTGGCTGTAAACTGCACAGAACAGTGTGTAGGTATACTGCTTTGCCTAAAAAACTGTAAGCACTTGTTGCTGTCCCTCTCTGGGAAGCCAATGTGAAGATGCTCCAATCTCAAAATTGCAATTTGTGTGGGCAATGTGAAAATTACTTGGAATTTCACTTCTTTCAAAACACAAAAACAGAATGTAAGTTTGCCATATGTATGTTTCACATTGATAAGCATCAGCCTGCTCTCATGTCCTACTCTGTAAATCCATGAGCTACAAGGGGGAAGGGATAAACATTGGCCTTGGCTGCAGTGACCTTCTTAGCAGAGGACTTGCAGACAAAGTACATTGACCTCCCTGAAGCTGAAGAATCAACTTTAACCCAAATAAACTTCCTCGTTTTACTTACTCCTTTTTTGGCATCTTGAAAAGAGCAAATGGTTCTAATAAAGCACACAGCTCTTTGGAAAACCTCTGTTGGTTTTGGAGAGGGGAAAATAGGGGATTTAAACTAAATCAGCAGACCCAAACATGAATTTCAAGGGACTATACACTGCTTCTGGCAAGGAAGAAATTGTATTTTACTATTGCACGTGGCAATATTTAGTATAATATTTCACTCTTCTCTTAGATGGCTGCCAAGAGTAACAATTAAAGTTCATTTTTTCATAGATGAATTATTCGGAATGGTCTAGGCTCCCAGAGGAATTGTTTTGTAATTTTGTTGATGGCAAGCCCCATAATTCATCTACACATGATCATAATAAGATGAATTCCTTCAAAGTTATTTTCTTCCTTATTCTAAACATTACTATCCCTTCCCAAGTGCCCCACAAATAAAAGGGACTAGGGCAGAAGCTAGCAGGAGCAGCATGCTCTGGGAAGAAAAGAATGCAGATCACCAGGGCAGGAGAAAAACGGACTGACTTTTTATGAAACAGAAATCCAAAGAATAAAAAGAGCAAAAGTTTAGGAGAGATTTGTGCACTGATAGCTCAGCATGAATTTAACGTTTAAATCAGATCCTCCAGCAGCAGAGGCCTTGCTTAGCAAAACCCCATAGCCACCCTCTTCCCCTTACCCAAGAGAGAGCAGAGTGGCCTGTGGCAGAAGCCTGGACCATGGTAATACCCCACCCTCCCACTCAGTCTCAACACGGCATGAAACATATACGTGAAGTGAAAAGTCCTGGATAAGCCAGGCTTGGTGGTGCACTCAATTAATCCCAGCACTTGGGAGGCAGAGGCAGGTGGATCTCTGTGAGTTTGAGGCCAGGCTGGTCTACATAGTGAGTTCCACGATAGCCGCACGCATACAAAAGAAAGAAGAAGATGAAAAGGAGAGAGAGAGAGAGAGAAAGAGAGAGAGAGAGAGAGCAAGCAGTTTCTACAGTATCACAGATTGTTTGGTGGCTGCCTCCAGAATGGAGATGGCAGCGCCATATCAGAATTTCCTCACATTAGCAAAGCAGAAGCCAGGGTTTGATGTCTGAAGACTTGGTAGTCTCTTTTATCCTGATAAATTCAGAGAAGCCAATGGGGATTAATAGCTGTCTCTCACCAAACCTGCCAGATCTGTCTTATACCATCTCCCTACATTTCTTCAGACAAACCGAGGTACCACACACTAGCAACAGACAGCAGAGCCGGAGGCTAAGGGAACTCTGGGAGGGTGGGTCTCTCCTGAAGGCTTGCTTCATCACACTCAGCCGCTTGTGCTGGGTGGTCTGGACTAGGGAAGCACTTCCCTTGTCCTGCAGCAACTGCTCCTGTGCTTGGGTTCTCCTTCAGTGTAGGAAGGATGGGGCTCTCTGGAGATCTGCCTCTGTTTCTGTGAAGTTCAGAGAGCTGTTTTGGTTGCTCCCATACCAGCAGCCTGCAGATGCCCCCCATGGCTAGACCAGCTCATGGTTTGGGAAGTGACAAAGTCAGTAGTCACAATCAACACTTGGCTGCTAATCCTACCTTGATTTTTAATGATTTTAATTGGACTAAAGTGATTCTGTCCTGCTGCTTCACAATAGTAAAAGCAGTAATAACCTCAATATAGTTAAAATGTCTCTTACAGCAGGCTAATTTTGCAGAATAAACAGAAGGAAATGAATACACACCTATGTAATCTAACCAAATCTATTTGCTTAGTCCATCTTGTGAATAATTCTAGTCAATTTTTAGGTACCTTTTGGCTATGAACTTCCCCAGAGTTACTTGAAAAAAAATGCTATGAATATCACACATCCATGAAAGATTCCACTTGACGATGTGTGTGAAAATGGAAAGTCTTCCATCTTAGAGCACATGTGGGATTCTGTCAATGAAGAACTAAAACCCAAGCTCCCGTATCCCACTGCTGAGCGACATTTTCAAAGCCAGAAGATGACTTCAGCATTCAGTGGTTGACTTTTATCAGGATTAGCCTTTCCCACCCCAACCCTAGTATTTCCTCTTACAAAAAGTCTTTTCTGTTTTCTTCCCACTCTTTTTAATCCCCAACCCATGTGCCTTTAAATACACCAGTGAGCTATTTCAAAAGAGCTTTCTCCACCTCCTCACAGAGTTCAGTGGATACTGTCTCTTCTTTCGTTGCTTCCTACGGATTTTCTGAGTACTTTTAGCTCTCCAGCCAGACAGCAGTAGGGAATGGCAGCCACTATGGCCTAGCATAGTTTACAGACACAGAAGTTCACACTAGTCTTTTGGTTTTGGGAGATAGGCTTTCACACCCTGTGTAGACTGGGCTGGCCTCAAACTCACTATTTAGGCCAAAGTGGCCTTAAACTTATGGCACTCCTCCTGTATCTCCTTCCTGAATACTAGAATTACAGGCATGTGCTCATGCCTGGCTGGCATGCACCTACTTTTAATCTCATTCCAACCCCCGACAATCTCTCCAGGACACACTAGACAGAAGTATTGATAGAACTGTACTTGCTCACAGCAGGAAGCACCCAAAGCCTAGAGCACCTGTCAAGTGTCTGTCATATATTTTGACAGGCTTTTCTAGCATTGTCACCCAGAAGACTGACCAAGATGTTCATCCAGACATTTTTCTATCATCTGGGGATCAGAGCATTTTGAGGGAAAACAGTACCTTTTCTTGGCCTCTCCTCTCCTCTACTGCATTACTGTGAGGAGAACTCTGCCCTTGCAGTGTGCATACTGTGTAGATAAGTCTTCTCCCCAAATCCTGAGCTGTGCTTTGAGGATGTGGTTGTGAGTCTATGGAATGCATGAACAAACATCTCTTTGAATCGAAATATTTGTATTTGGATGGTATGACTGCGTACAGTTAAACTATCTTATATCTAGAAACAGAAGTAGATATCAGATAATAAATTAGGACCTTCTGTCATCTTTACTAGGCGAAAGAATGAAAAATAAAGTCATTGAAACTCAAAAAATGACCACTAAGTGAGCGAGGTGGCCACGTCCTCCATTTCACTGCCCTCCCAGACTATGTAAGTCTCTGTTTTCCTACCACCGGCATGTCACTGAGACCTCCCTGTCCCCACTGACTCTTTTCTGGACCACAACTAAACCACTAGATTTTTTTTTTTAACTTCTAACTGGTTACCCACCATGGCAAAAAAAAAAAAAAATTGACTATCTAACATGGCTCCTTAGCCTCTCAGATCTTAACTTTTAATCATCTTTTTTTCTTTTTTCTTTTTTTTTTTAACTTCTAATTGCCATCATTGTGTTTCCATTGGTAGGGAATCATAGTTTTAAGACATTACAATATATTTTTAATAACTACCTGCCTTTCAGTTTGTAACACTTATTAAAAAGAGTTAGAAGTACTGAAACCATTAAGCATGCCATGTTTTGAGTCAAAACAAAAAGTTTGAATTTCTTTTGTTTTGTTTTGTTTTGAGAGTATAAATTGATTTCTAATGTCTTGTCACTTGAAAGGGCAAATTTTATTTTATTTTGTGATTTCACTGTTTCAATAATATTGCACCTCTATCACCTGACTGTAGACTCACTGTTGGTATATGATTTATGTTCTATAATGCTTGGATGCACAGTGCTTTAATTGGTATTTCATGATTTTGAAAAAAAAAAAAGGTCAAAATGGCATGCTTTTGATATGGCCACTGTGAGCAATGGGATTAGAATCAGATAAGGGCTCTAGTTAGAGCCCATTTTCAGAAGTAAGGCAAGGGTTGTTGGAAAATAGAGGGAATAGACACATTTAATCCTACCGACAAATTTGCTTATTAAAGTTGCCACTTGATTTTTCCCCCTCATTCTATACTTTCTAGCATTGTATTCATTGAACTTACATTCCTTTCATATTTATTGATTCTTGTATTTATTGACTGTGGTGTGCGTGATCTTATCTTTAAGCTCATCCACAGATTGATGTAACTCACACACTACTGGGGGATATTACCTTTATTCTTTTGTCTGGAACATGATTTGCCTAGATACCTAACACTAAGTCCCTGACAGGAAGCCTCGTTTAATTGTTACTTAATCTGAAGCCTTGTCTCCAAATGCTCACTTTTCCCTTTCGAGTACCTAACTACTAAGTATGTGAAGCCTAAAAATATTTTCAGAGAACAAAAAGTAGTCTTCTCTATCTTGTTCTTCCATCGAGTGGTAGCATTAGATAGGTCAGGCTTGTGTTGGTCTTGCTTTGCTTCAGTTTTGCGCTCTTATAATTTTCAAACACACACAGTTTCGTACTTAAAAACCCACCTTCAGAACTTGGAATATAACTGTGGGGTAGGGTGTTTGTCTAACATATGCAAGACCCTGGGTTTCATTCCTAGATCTCACACATGTACATGTACTCTTCCTGCCCCATCCCTCACCCCACCCTTCTCTCTCCCTCTCCCTCTTACCTCTTCCTCCCTTTCTCAAAGCAGATTTAAAATTATGTTTGCATAGTTTGCCTGTTATCTCTATACCAGGTTGATTAGTTAATTGAAGAATTATAGGAGTGGTTTTGTCACATTCTTAATAACCAAACAGGTTACCTGTGCATTATCTGTGGTCTTTGAAGAAACAAGTCCAGGATTTGTACCTTGGCTTTTGCAGAATGTGGTAGATCATAATAAACATGATGAAAAGAATGAATCAAATAAAAACATGGTTGAAAATACAAAGTAGCAAATATTAAAGTGTCATAAGAGTCTATTTCCATTTTTTTCTCCATCCTCTGAAATAAATATAAAGATACAGAACTATGCTGTCAATGAGAAGGTTTGTGTATTGAAATTAACTAAATGACCTCAAATCTAGATTATTTCTAATAACTAATGTGTCTTTAAATACCCCCATAATCTTATAACAATAATAATACAACTCTACTTAATTTTCATATTGCAATGTTTAAATGTCACTTTGAATTCAGTCTGCTAAATCTCACAGGTTCCAATTAATTGCACCTATATAGGAACTGATAAAAATCTAAAAAGAAAGAAATACTGACTCTTTAGCTATTACTATGTTACATGAAGTTGTAAGCAGAAAATTTGGTGTGGCAATATGCAAACACCTCTATACTTAAGAGAAAGGTGACATTTTTTTTTCATTCCCTGAAGAAACTAAATTGCTACTTGGAGAGAGGATGAACTGATATCCCTGGTCACTTTTAACTCTTCTCTCAGCACAGGTGTTTGGCTCTCCTTATGAGTGGTAGATCGTGATATTTTGTAGTGACAGCTGATATCTCAGGCTAGAATAAAAGCCATCAAACTCTGATCCCTGAGATTTGAGAGTCGTCATCAGAGTCCTGGTCTGGTCTAAAATGTCTGAAGGGCTAGAAAGTAATGAAATGTATTTCCTAAACTACTGATTCTAAATCCAATTCCAAAATAAAATGGAAAGAATTTAAGCCAAGACACAATCCTATCAGAAAACATTCACACACATCACCAAGAGACTATTTTGAAACTCAATAATCCTCTTCTTATTTGAGGTTTCCTATTCAAAACAAGAAACTCCTTCATCATGATGGTTTCAGAGCATGTACGGTTCAGAGACAACCTAAAGGGGCATCTCAATTTGTAGCCAAATTATTCTATGTGGTCATCTTCATACATATCCCACTTTTTTGAGATAAACTTATATGTAGCGAAATTTCTGCTTTACCTGTCCTGCTGACGCATTTTGATAGAGATATGCCATCAACACCATCAAGATGTAGGCAACTACTGTTGTCCTAAAATTTCTTGTTCTCCTTCCCTACTCCCTGTCCTGCAACCACACTGTGCAGCCAGTGATCTACCCTCTGTCACTGGAATTGAAGTGGTCTTGCAGACTTTATGTAAGTGGGACTTAACTGAGTATGACCTAGTTGAGTATGGCTTCTTTATCTCTAACGTTTTCAGATACCTTTATTCTATTAAGTATGCCATGAGGCCACTTCTTTGCTAAGTTGTATTCTTTTGTGAGTGCCACAAATTTGTATTCTCCTTCATTTTTTTTCATGGATGACTTTTCTTGTGTGCAATTTGCGGTCATTATGAGTAAAACTACTATGACTATCAATGGACAAGTCTTCATAGTTAATTTTTTTTACCATTAACACCAAAACTAACCTCTTATTTTAATTGAACCAAGTAGAACCAAGTGAATAACAAATCGTGGGCCATTGCAGATGAGGCAAATAACATGTACAAGCCTTGCCTATAGATACAGCGAATCCAGCAAGGGAACAATAAGAAGAGAGGTGGCATATAAAGAATTTAGCACTAGAGTCCAATAGTACACACGATGGAGGCAGAAGGTAAAAGATCAGGAGTTTGTGGCCAGCCTGGGGTATATAAAAATATTGTCTTTAAAAGAAAGGAGGAGAAGTTGGTATAGTTCTTACCTCATAGGATATACTTATGTAAAATTATTTATCATACATGTGTTGTTCGTTGTTCTATTACAACACATTCAGTTGATAGTCTGCTGATGTCTTTGGATTTAATAATTAGGAATGTATAAATTGAAGCACATGAACCTAAGCTCTTAGAGCAGTGAGTGACCTGGATATGATTGTTCCCATCATCACCTTCCCATATTATCCTCACTCCTTTTTTATTAGAACTGTGTGTGTAGGTGCACAAGCACATAGACATGCACATTCCACAGCACATGTGTAGAGGTAAAATGACACCTTGAAGAAGTCAGTTCTTTCCAGCATGTGGGATCCAGGGATTGAAGTCAGCTGGGGATTGAACTCAGGTGGTCAGGATTGGAGGAAAGAGCTTTTACCCACTGAGCCAACTTGCCAGCCCTAACCCACTACTTTATAGGTATATATCTCCTGTATATTTTTTTTAATTTATTTATTGCTTCAGGTTACATCTCCATCATACTATCCTCTTTCCACCCCTCCCAGTCCTGCCCTCCCACACTTTTCTCCCTTCTGGCTTCTTGTTTTCATTTTTTATTTTCACTGACATTAAGTTGATGATTCTGGATAAATGGTTAGCCTCCTTGTTTGTGCTTGCTGCTTTGCATGAGATTACTTGGATGTTAAGAAACAATGAACAGATTCAACGGTGTTTAAGAGAACAAAACCTGATTGTGCTGATAAGTTATATCAATACCTTGAATCAGAAGCATAGATAAATGTAATGACAGAGGAGGGGATTTTGAGAGCTTAAGGCTCACAAAAGGTCTGAGAACCAAAACTTGTAAATGGTGTCTTGACTTGGTAGATCAAGCAAATGCCTGCTGTCATTTGTGTTTCCTCTGCACTGGAATGGAGGAGACATTTGGTAAAGCTGTAGTTCAGGGCAAGGAGGATTAAGAGCCCAGAGTACAATGAAAAAGCAGGCATGGTATGATAAGGAATACAATTTAAAGAAAGCAAAGAGCAAAGCTACTTGAATCATAAAGTGGGGAATTCTCTTTTGATTTGAAGTACATTTTTGAGTCACTTAGCAATTCAAAACAATGAGTTGAATACTAGCAATGATTTTTCAAGCAAGCACATTCTAGATTCTAATCTGATGACACTTTTATTTCCTAAATTATTGATATTAATTAATTGGCTCTGTGGAATGTCCGACAAAATGGCATGTGCATAGCAAATGGGCAGATTCCCTGGCACTGTCTTTCATTTTTTTAGTAAGTGGTTTTGTACTCTTGACCATAAGACCTCTGACATTCAGAGGAAAAAAAAAAAATGCTGTCCTATGTTAGTGCCTTCAAAATGAGGACAGTTACAGATTTGGAATATATAATGATCTCTGATGGATCTTGTTTGTTGTTGTTGTTATTAAAGGATACTTTTTTGAGATGGGTTTTTAATAAGCCCACAGTAAAGGACGTGGTAAAAGATTGCTTTTATTAAAATGGCAGGCCAGGTTTTGCGTGTTGAGAAGCTTCACAGATCTCCTTTGACAAAAGTCTTTTTTTAGGTCTCATTACTCTTCAGCACAGCCTTGAGAAGACACTTAACTTCTGGTGTCTGAATTCCTTTCTTGACATACAGCCTTTTTGTTTTAAAATTGTTATGCAGATAGACTGATAAAAAAATGTAGGGCCTATAATGACTGAATTCTACATTTGTGTGTGGGAAGTGTATTAAAACCTCCAGGAGCTGCAATGTATCTGCTTTCTTTGGTTTCTTAATATAATAGTTCTGTCCAGAAATCATGCTTCCATTTTGTCCTTTGATGGACCTTCAAAGCCCAGGCTTTGTATCCAGCTTTGTACCCACAGTCCAATAGTATATATCCTAGAAGCCTAAAATCCATAGGTGTTCCAGCCACATATCACTTGACATCACAGGACATCATTAAATGTCACAAAAGTCCTATGAATGTTCGACAGGGCTGCCTGGTTGGTCATGCAGGTTGTAGAACTGCGGAAGGAAGTCACACGGAGTTGTGGAATAGGAACTGGAACCTGGCCTGGAAGCCACATGCATTAGAGTAAGAAATATTTACTTCCTCCAATGTCATTCAAATTAATCTTCCCTTTGCTTCAATCTTGACTTTCTCTGAACCTACTCATCAGTAGAGTAACCCAATGTTATTAACTTGTGGCTAGTTTGTGATTGCCTCTATCACTAGCTCTCCACAGATCTTGAAGAAATATCTCCTGCTTCTAAGTGAATGCAAGTGCCACACCAAATTCTTCTTACTACTCTCCTTATATTTTTTAATGCATTCATCCCTTTATACAATTAAAAGAGACACACACTTCATTAATTTAAATGATAATTTTTTGCGTTTGGGGTCCAATAGAATCGGATTCCTACTTGGACGAAGAGTCCTCAGGAAAAGCACCAGGTGCATCTACAAGAAGATGGAGTAGAGAAAAAGAGCTCTGCTTGAAGCGTTTAGTGGTTCTCATCAAGCTTTCTGAAGCAGATCTTCCCTACAGATCATCTTTTCTACATAATGGGGTTCTAATAGAGATGGAGCTCTAAACATGGAGGAAAAACAAGTTAAGGAAAAAATGCTTTTGCTGAAATTCCAATGTGCCTGTGTTTGGGCTCTGGCATCCATGTCCCTGGCACACACTGCGGCACCACTTACGTGTAGCTCATCAGGATTAAGAGCTATAACTTGCCGTATCCATACTGAGACAGATATCTGGGCACTGTCAGGATTGGTTCACAGTCCATAAGATAAACAGGAGGCAGAGGAGTCCTACAGAGCATCTTGCCATAACCCATCTTTTTTGGCACTAGAGGCATTGATATTGGTGCATATGTCTTTAACGCAGACCAAATCCCACGTCACAAAGAAATCCTGAAGATTAGTACTCTGCCAGTTCTACACATGACTTCCTAAGGCCTCTTCAGCTAACTGGCAGGATATAGTAACATGCCAGGCAGTCACTCCACAGAATCCATGTGGATACATCTGCTGTGAAATAAATAGTTCCAGACTTCTGTTTTCCTTCACATCTCAATTCAAACTCCTTACACGTGTTCATGTCTTGCTAGCCCATGGCATTTCAAAGCAATTAAATTTCATTACACATCCTAGTAGTGGCTACAACAGACTTCATTTTATAGGGTTACACCACAAGAGATGCTGTGCCCTGAATTTTCCGTTATCCTCGAAAGAGCCAAAAGGAAGGGCATCATGATTGTTCACAAGTAGGAAATTGCACCTTGGCGTTCAGTGTCCATCTTGCATCTATGCTTTTGCCTGCTTAGAGCTAATGAAAAAGAAAGAAAGACTATCCCAAGTATGACTATTAAATAAAGTATCTTTTCCAGATGAACCTCTTCACATGCAGGGAGAAATCCTGGTAGAAATGGCTGAAGAAGGTCATTTCTCAGCAAGAATTGGGGAAGGCATGAAGGGCCAGGTGTTAGACTGCTTCCCAAGCCTCACATATTTCTTTTTCTGCAGGTGATATTTTAATGAGTTTTGAAGAAGAGAGCAGTTTCTATGCAGTTCTCTCAGAGTTATTTGACTAACTTAGTGGGAAGAAACACTGTGTGTTCATAAGCACAATGACCATTTCATATATGTGTAGAAGCAGTTCTGAAGACTTAACTGTGGGCCCCATGCCTTCGCACATGTTCTTTTAATATCCATGAAAATTAGTTTCTTCTGCAAAATATGAGCAAGATATCCTGTTAATGGGATTGTTAATATTTTATTAGCTGGCACACAATAAAATACATATGTTAAATAATATCCCCCTCTCATTTACAATTTCATGTGTATACATTTTTTCCTTTGCTTTTTATTTAATGCTTATGGGTGTCTTTCTTGCATGTATTTCTGTTCAGATGTGCATGCCTGGTGCCCTCGGAGGCTAGAAGAGGGCATCAAGTACCCTGGTACTGGAGTTACTAACATTTGGAAGTTACCATGTGGGTGGTGGGGACCAAACTCTGTCCTTGTAAGAGTAGCCACAGTGCTCTTAATTGCTGAATCACCTTTCCAACCCAGTGTATATTATTTTTAAGAAGCATGTTTGGTGCATAAAATTCTTCAGCTTTCAAGGTAGTATGATAACTCATTGTAATTGCTGCATCACTTTTGTACATTGCAGTGACAGGGTTGGTTTTTTAGGGGGAGGTGTTTTGTTTTGTTTTGTTTGTTTTACCTCAATTCAGGAAAGCTCTGAGTGTATCCTAATAATTTATAGAATTACCACTTTAAGTAATGTACATCTAAAGAAGGCATCATCTAGGCTTCAAGTAGGAAAAATAATACACTCACGTGCTAATTCATAAAATCTTATAATTTTGTAGTGGAGAATCAACAATATCCAGACTAGTGCATATTAAAAGATATTGACACTGTATACTGTGTTGCCTACTCTAATGTCTTCTGCTTTGGGCTGAGGGAAAGGGCATTGGTGAATAATGCTCACATCCTGTGATGCCAAAGCCTGTTAACCAGGTTAGCCCTAAGGAAGTGCCCTCCATGCCACCACCTAACCATCACTAGGAAACATTTAGAAATAGTGATGCCTGAGCACCAGCATATCTCGAGTGTGTGTGTGTGTGTGTGTGTGTGTGTGTGTGTGTGTTTCTGTGTGTGTGTGTGTATGTGTTTGTGTGTGTGTGTTTGTGTGTGTGTGTGTTTTTGTGTGTGTGTGTGTGTTTGTGTGTGTGTGTGTTTTTGTGTGTGTGTGTGTGTGTTTGTGTGTGTGTGTTTGTGTGTGTTTGTGTGTGTGTGTATGTATGTGTGTGTGTATGTATGTGTGTATGTGTGTGTAT